>AWOL01S0066844.1:0-14019 GCA_000715115.1 Nicotiana otophora
GAATCGATAAGGCGAAATATAGCACACATTCATCAAGTTCTTTGCTCGAATTACCCCTGATGTCCTCTTTTCTTAGTCATAATGATCCATCAATGAACCGATAACCAAAAACCGCACAAGCAGACAACCACGCGGTCCAATCATAGACGGTGGGCTCCCCCACTTAACTTTAAACTATAATAACATAAATCTAGAACCCACAAAGATTCCTTCTTCTAAATTTACCATGATCTCGCACTGTTAACCCGCCAAATTTCTCGAAATCCCTTGTTAAACTTTTCATGAACATTTCGAATTATCAGCCACAATCGCATATTTGACCTTCTACCGTGTAATAAGTAGAATTCTTCGTAGAAACTTTATCAAAATCACGCAACCACTAACCTTATCACAAGTGATAACCAACGTGTGGAATTCCTTACCGACATCTCTCAACGATGTTGCACTGGGTACAACTACCACGAAATTAGTAAACCCTTCTGAGCCCATGCTCGTCCACCAGTGGTACAAATCTGTTCATTCCCCATTGACATCCAATGAAAGTCCGACAATATATTCCAAACTCGAAGTCATGTTGCATCCAAAAATGGTAATCAAGTTTTCACACCCCTCTTCATTTCAAGCGAACTCCTTTCACTCATATTAAACATTCCTCAGTACAGTAGCCACCATCCCAAATGAATTTTATAAACTTAGTCATTGTCCGCCATGATTCCCAAATCGCTCCAAACTTTTCTCAAGGCATGTGGCTACCCTACCACAGAATCCATATGCTACTCTGCCACTCCCACTTCGGTTAAACCATCTCCTTTGAGCAACTTCTCGACCTCTGTTTTTCATACTTGACCTGCTAGTAATTCAACCACCGCGAGACTCCTCCCACTATGTCGTTCATCATCCTTGGCTATCCAAATGTTGCATCAAATCAAAATCCATCTCTATAGCACCTGAACTAATAAATTGCTTCCAACTCTAAACCTCCTCAAAGGTCATCTTTCCCGAGCCATCAGCATTCGAAACATCGATTCGTTAAAACCGCTACACACTGCTATCTCTGATAATCGCTTCTTAGATAATATTTCATCACACCCTGCCCCGATGGCAAAGAAAGAAGACCATAACACCTGCGAGCCTTTATGTGTTCAAACAAGAACGACGACACCACATCACAAATGAGAATTTCCACCAAGTTCAAAAATATCAAGTCTCTTTACCCCATCAACCAAAGCCTGAACATCTATAGTCCGATTGTCTTTCCTCCGCTAGAATTAAATGCTAAACCTCTAAACCATGCACTCAAAAATTCTCCTTTCGAGTCATTCACTACCTCGACACATAGGCAAACACCCTACCATTACACTAACACTGTGCGATAACAACGCATGAATATCATAGCAATCTGTGCATAGCCTCAAAACCATAGGAAATATAGATACTAAGCTGAAATGACAGAACATCCTTCAGCAAGGCGACATTAATAGCCTTCCCGAATACAGAGGGACAAACATCTTGCACGATAACTACATTACCACTACAACTCCTCGGTGCCCAATTGATAACAAGCGCTCCACGTCATATAAGATTGAGTAGGAAGGAAATGAAAGCATAAGCTTCAATGGAATCAAATCGCACGATGAGGAATCAAGAAGGGAAGTGCTCCTAACAGCCATGTAGCCTCTTGAAGATAAGTACAGACGTCTCTATACTGATTTGCAAAACTCTACTAGACTTGCTCATGACTCGTGAGACCCACGTGAACCTAGAGCTCTGATACCAAGCTGTCACGGCCCAAAATCCCCTAAATGTCGTGATGGCGCCCAACGTCGCCTTCAGGCAAGCCAACGGTGAATTATTGACTTAATTACTAATTTTAAAAATTCTAAAATCGTAAATCCCATTAAATAAAGAAAATACACATTGGGTACTCGTAGGAGCCCGTGAATTCTCTTTATAAATTTTCGTATAAAGTATGAATTATGTCACGACCAAAACTGATGGGCCGCGATGGGCACCCGGTACCTTACTCAACCGAGTACCAACGTAACGTATCTTCCTTATTACATCATCATATACACGTGACATACGGGCCTAATAGGCCAACATCATCATTTATAAACTCAAAATATAGGCCGACAAGGCCGTATAATCTTTCACGTACATGACATATGTCTACAAGCCTCTAAGAGTACATAAATGTTATAAAGGTTGGGACAGAGCCATGACATACCAAACCATATACATCTAAATCATACTGACCAAACAAGCAACTCCGGAGCAAATGGAGTGCACTAATATCTTCTGCTGAGCTGATCGCCTACTTGGAGGACTCTCGACCTGTCTATCGAGACCTGCGGGCCTGAAACGTAGCATCCCCAAGCAAAAGGGACGTCAGTACAAATAATATAATTAGTATGTAAGGAATAAAAATCAGTAAATAATAGACATGAGAGAAACATGGAGTAAAAGACTCGACATGTACGTCTGCATAGCTTTGTGAATCATTCCATCTTTATAATGTCATGCATATGCGTATAAATGTCATTCCATGCATAGGTATATGTGTTCATAACATCATCAAGCCTCTGAGGGCATCCCATCATATCATTTCAGCCACTGTGGGCAAATCATCAACGTATACCAGCTGATCAGGTGGTGGTACGTATATAACGCCATAACCTTTTCCCATATCCCATATACATATAATATACATATATACGCGTATATAATGTCATCTCGTCATGGATCAATGTATATGTATAAATGCGTGAAATGCTTAAGAAATACGTTAATAATATTTTCTCGGAATGTCATAAAAATAATATGCCTTAAGAAATACGTTAATAAGATTTTCTCTTAATGTCATAACAATAATATGCTTGTCGGATAAATTTTATCAAATACGTATTTTTCTGAGACGCATGAACATAAGATATAATGATAATTCACATAGGGAATCAAGAATATAGACACCCCTAATATTTCTATGAATAGAGTCGTTCATGAAAACTATGCGTTTGCTCGTTTCTTTCAGTATCGTTTGGGTCATGCCAAAAAGAAAGAAGGGATAGCCTTAACATACCTGGAGTAGGGAAAAATCCGTACGATATTCTTGGAAAAGGTTGCACCGTACTCCTTTAGAACTGCAAAATTTTACGGTGCTAAGGTTCTAATAATTCTTGTTGGAATCGTTTGGTTGCAAGAAGTCTTGTTGAAAACTAGAAAGAATTGCTAACGTTCTGTAGTGTCTTTGTATCCAAATATGAGAAATGAAGTGTTTTGTATATAACACACTACTTTTACAAGTCTTTGTATNTACTCCGCTTTTAAAGAAATGATTGGCCAATCTTCGGAGCATGTGCTTCTGAGTGTGTGTAGCATTCTCTAGATATTCTCGTTTTTTCAAGTATTCCTTGATGTCGTGGAACTACGGATTTCCGTCAAACTCTTCTTCGACATGAGTACAATAAGTTGGCTTCTTATGAATTCCTTTTGGGATATGATCGATAAAATTCTTGTCTGGATGTTGTATCATGGAAGACATGGTGGCTAATGCATCTGCAAACACATTCCGAGTCCTTGGAACATGTTTGAATTATATCTTTGTGAACACAACAGGCCCTCGGCCTCACTCAGTCATCAACCTCTCCAGTCTCTCGGGCTCATAATGTCATGAAACTAGCCCAAAATGATGATATGATGTATCAATAAATAACAACAAAGACTGAGATATGATATGAAATGATGAATTCGACTGAGTACATAACTGCAATTAAGAAAATAACCCAACAGTAACGAATGACCCCTCTCACCTTCACGAATTTACTCGTTACTTGTTTGAAATAGCATAATGCTTATAATCTCAAAATAATCTCATTCCCGAACTCACGTCGATTAACTTGCGACGAATCTTTAACGTACAAAAATGTGGGATATAATATCTCATTTCCGAGCTTTCATCAATTTACTTATAGCATACTTTAACGCACGAAAACATAGGGTATAGCATTATTCCCCTCTTTGGAACATTCGTCCTCGAATGTTGACTGATGCACTTGTGATTCTCATAACCCATAGCTCTTGCGAATACTTTAATACTCTTCTTGCCATTTAGGAAACTGTTCTTTGAATAAATCCAAAGGCCAAGGAATTTCTCCCTTTAGGTTTCTTTTTCACACCATGACTTGTGGTCGGAATTCTTCCAATCTCGTAACTGTTGCTACCTTTTCTCATGCAGCATGTACGACTCTAACCTTGTGAGTGCGCTATGCGACTCTTCTATCCTTTTTCCTCTAGCTTTTAGACAATCTCTAGCCCTCACTTTGTAAACATATACCGGGCTTAATAAGATGTCCCTCTGGGCATCTATAGGTATACTGAAGTTCTTCGCTCGGTACTTTGTTGAATTTATGAATATTTCTATATCTTATTTCATAGACCTGGTTATTCATCTGTATGACTTTACTGCATCTAGGTAGGTCATACAATACCATAACTCTTACTTCGATTTATCGTTGTTGAGGTATGCTACCAAATTCCAACTTACTCTTGTTGCTTATCCCATATGTATAAATCTAGGTCTTTTAATGCTTCCTCATTACTGTTCATCTTAAGAATGACAGCCTAATCTCATCTCATACTTTGTGACTTTTGTCCATCCATTGTTGATTCACCTCAATATTGATTTATAATATACCACTGATAACTTGAAACTTCTTATGTAACACTGTCGCTAGGGCTCACGTCTCATCGGGGACATCTGGATTAATTAGATTGATCCACCTAGGGGCGATACTATACTTCCATAATCGTATTTTGTAGCATCACAATGTGATTCTCCTTATGAGGGTATTTTAATCCTTTACCTATCCCAATTACACCCTTATTCTATTACCAGGGCAGCATTCCATCTCTTCTAATGCTACTAGTCTTAGACTCCTTTGAGTTTATTCAGGCTATACTGAGCTTTCCATAACTTAAAGAAACCATCAGTTCTCTTGTTTTCATGGGCTTAATCCTGATGACTTATCCATTTCTCGTCACCTTCTCACTCGCCTCTTTCTTATCCTTACTTCTGTCATAAACCCTTGTCGCTTTATTATACTTTAGCTTGCGACTTATACTTGTCTATTTATACTACTTGCGACCTCCCTTCAACTTGCTTGCACCATAGATTTCCTTATGTTATTCTGGAATATCCAGCGAGACATCACATCGTCTCTAACTCGTTTTTACTCTCTTGGCTAGATCTCTCGGTGCCTAGAAACCATAGGCTGGAAAATATGCTACTGATGATGCCGCTATTATTCCTAGATACTGAATCCCCGCGCTTTTAGCCTTTTATCCGAAGTATGGACTATTCACAACCTTCTACATTTGAGTATCTCGTACGTTGTTCACCTTTACCTTACTTACCTTAAAATCTCGCGTAATATCTTTTATCTCTTTCATGTCCTCTCTTCCACATAGGTATAATTCACCTCTACGACTTGAAGCTCTATTATAATACTTGCACCTCTGGTGCATACATAATTCGGTGGGAGATTTATACTGACTTCTTATGAGGCTAATACTTTTCTAACTGGCTTTATTGTAGAGCCGTTATAGAATATGGTTGTTGTACTATCTCTCTGGTACCTCTGATTTTAAGAGTGGTCCTGTAATGTTTTCAATCACGATTTCTATAATTTTCTGAGTCCAATAATCAGACTCCTGATTTACTTAGTTGATGTAACTCTTTAGTTTCCGCTTCCCTCTGATCAACCTTTATGTAGGTTTAAGCTATCTTCCAATCTGCGGCTCATGGTATGAGTTATTACTTTAGCCTTTCATAGACGCTATGGAATATCTGTGATACCATCATCTAACAATTCAATCCCTTGTCTATGACCTGGACTCAATTCTTTCTTTTAACTTATACCAGAGTCTTCTACAACTGTATGAATGTCAGTATATATGCTGCATGGATAATATTTCGAAATCATAAGTGCGTTCATGACATAACTAACTCTGGATCACTAATCGAATAATTTCTTTCGATCCATCTCAGCTTTCTTTTAACGTAAGCAATTACTTTTCCTGGTCGTTTTGCCACTTGTTGTATGTATACTTGGCTTATCTTAGTTCCCACGCATGCCGAAATTTTTGTGCAACTCATATGATCTCAAATATTACTTTTGATTTTTATCTTCCCGTTCCTTAGGCACGGTAGGTACCACTTCCTTATGGAGAGCATACATTGTTGTTGTGAGACTGTTGTTACAAGACCATTTCCTCCTTAGGTTACTGAGCTTAGGTTGAAGCCTCCTTCCTTACTTCCTCAGCTAGTCTTTTATTGTAGTATTTAGGGAGGATCCTCTGATTCTTGTAAAGCTGTGAGCTTATCACATCGTATACCCGATGGAATTTTTTTGATGTCTTCCTTGCCTATAATTACCCGTAGTTACTTACCTCCACGCTCTTGTGCTTGTAGGGTTGGTTGTGAACTGATATTTTGACTGTCTTCCTAGTGGGATGCTCTTTTATTTCCGTAACACTCAGACGATACCTTTACTACCCCAACTCCTGTCTGAATATTTCTCAAGTATCATGATGTCGTATCTGCGAGACTGAATTCCCCATATTGGGGTTCACTATATTCATCTTGCACAGTCTGTTGATTTGTCTGTGTCCTCTTGTTTAGCCATAACTAGGCTCTTCCTAGATCAACTACTAACTACTCATTGGCCCATTCTCATATCAATATTCCGTGTAATATTTCTTGGGTTATTTCCTTTGTCTTAACTTACGTCTCGCACTGGCTCCTTATTTATTTATAACGGCTCGGGCAGGAATCCTTACTTCCTCTCCTTGACGTCGTGCTTGCACAATATTCTTGAATCGTAGCATATCTGCAGGATTTGGATAAGTGCCATCGTAGCATCTCTTCGCATTCTTCTCTTATCATTCCATAATTACTAGAACCACTTAATTCTGACTTAATACCACATCACTCCGTATCCCCCCCCCCCCCCCTTAAGGGAGTACTAAGAGCTGCAGCCACGAGTATCTACCTATAGATGTTTTACCTCTTCATCTTTGGCGTCGTTTCACAACATCAATGACCCTTACTCGCAATGGTGAAACTTAGTGCGACGGGCATATACAATCCCTTAAGCTTAACTTTGTTCATATTGCTTGCTTTAAGGAAGTGTCTTCCTAAATGACCATTCTCTGAATTTCTTATGAATCGTCTTCTGTTGTCCATTCTATTATCACCGCAACGCAAATCTAAAATTCTCATGATGCTGACTATTATCAAGTCACTCAGTCCCTAATTTATATTTAGTTTATCTTGTTCACCAGACCATACTGATTTCTATTATTATGGGATCTAACTTTTCCTTCCGGTTGTTGCGTCGAAGTCACGAACTTATTTTTCGAAGTGAGGATATGACTTTATGGCCTATACTCTTTTGTTGTCTCAAGGCCTGTCACCTCTCATCTTTTCCTTCAATTGACTATGGACTCTGTAATACTGTCACCTTTTGATCTACCATTGTCATCCATGTATTTCATCTTACTCATAATGCTTCATTAACTCTCTTCTTATTTCCCTGCTAATATTTTTGTCTATTACTTTATTCTGAAAACTTCAACAAGACATTCTTTTGCTTTTAGCTTCCCTTTACTCCATCTAGTGGCTCTTCGGGTTGCTTAACGTTCTTGCTCTACTAGGGATGGGAATCACACAAAGATAATATTTATCCCTTCAAGGCTTCCAATGCCTATCTTTGTAATATTCATATCTAGTTGTACTATTGTAGAGTTCACCATCTGGTTGTCTTACAAGGAGATCTGTTAGCACATTTGCAATATACTTCGGAAATGTCAACTAACGCAAATAATCTATCCACCATTTTGGGTCACTCTAACCCCAGCCGGATCCTGATATCTGTCCTTCTCTTATAATACTTCTGTTAGCTTCCATAGGTCATAAATAAGATGGGTATGGCCAATTGTACATACCTTTGTTACAATTGAAGGTAACTCAAAATGCTTATATTTCTCTGCTTGAATTGTAGATAATGTTCATCTCTACTAATTAGGTACCTCGTACCCCTCTTCACCTTGCTTCTTTTACTTGTTGAAACTTGTACTTTCTAATTCATTCATTGATTTTTACCCTAAGAGTGGATAGGCATTATTGCCTTAGGGATCCTATCAAGAAGCTTACATATCTTATATACATATAATTTGTTGAATACCTCATATTTATCCATCATAAGCATGATACCAAAAATTGAGTTCCTCTAACTCAGCTCTTCCACAACTATATCTCTTGCCAGCCGTCTTTCTGGATGTAGGCATCGTTATATTACGAATAAGATAAAGTTTAGGAAATTGAGTTCTTATAACTGAGCTCTACCACATGATCTACAGCAAGAAGAAAGTGTGACAGTCCTAAATGTCCTGTAGCCTCCTGCTTATAAGTGTGGTGCACGACACACCCATAAACAAGACTCTACTAGACATGGCTTGTAGACTCCCTAGGACAGACCTGCTCTGATACCACTTTTGTCACGACCCAAACCGATGGGCCGCGATGGGCACCCTGTACCTTACTCAACAGAGTACCAACATAATGTATCTTCCTTATTACATCATCATATACACGTGACATACGGGCCTAATAGGCCAACATCATCATTTATAAACTCAAAACATAGGCCGACAAGGCCGTACAATCTTTCACGTACACGACATATATCTACAAGCCTCTAAGAGTACATAAATGTTATAAAGGTCGGGACAGAGCCCTGCCATACCAAACCATACATATCTAAATCATACTGACCAAATATGCAACTCTGGAGCAATGGAGAGTGCACCAATATCTTTTGCTAAGCTGATCGCCAACTTGGAGGACTCTTGACCTGTCTATCGAGACCTGCAGGTATGAAACGCAGCGTCCCTAGGCAAAAGGGACGTCAATACAAATAATATACCGAGTATGTAAGGAATGAAAATCAGTAAATAATAGACATGAGAGAAACATGGAGTAAAAGACTCGACATGTACGTCTGCATAGCTCTGTGAATCATTCCATCTTTATAATGTCATGCATATACACATAAATGTCATACAATGCATAGGTATATGTGTTCATAACATCATCAAGCCTCTGAGGGCATCCCATCATATCATTTCGGCCACTGTGGGCAAATCATCAAGGTATACCAGTTGATCAGGTGGTGGTGCGTATATAACGCCATAACCTTTTCCCATATCTCATATACATATAATATAAATATATACGTGTATATAATGCCATCTGGTCATGGGTCAATGTATATGTATAAATGCATGAAATGCATAAGAAATACGTTAATAATATTTTCTCGGAATGTCATAAAACTAATATGCCTTAAGAAATACGTTAATAAGATTTTCTCGTAATGTCATAAAAATAATATGCTTGTCGGATAAATTTTATCAAATACGTATTTTTCTGAGACCCACGAACAGAAGATATAATAATAATTCACATGAAGAATCAAGAATAAAGACACCCCTAATATTTCTATGAATAGAGTCATTTATGAAAACTATGCGTTTGCTCGTTTCTTTCAGTATCATTTGGGTCATGCCAAAAAGAAAGAAGGGATAGCCTTAACATACCTGGAGTAGGGAAAAATCCGTACGATATTCTTGGAAAAGGTTGCACCGTACTCCTTTAGAACTGCAAAATTTTACGGTGCTAAGGTTCTAATAATTCTTGTTGGAATCGTTTGGTTGCAAGAAGTCTTGTTGAAAACTAGAAAGAATTGCTAACGTTCTGTAGTGTCTTTGTATCCAAATATGAGAAATGAAGTGTTTTGTATATAACACACTACTTTTACAAGTCTTTGTATGAAATCACGTAAAACCGTTTGCTGAAGCAACATAAGTGCTCAATTACAAGATATAAGAAAATCTCTTACCTTAAAGACTTGTGGGCCCCACTTTTGGGGTTTATTTAATCCAAAAATATTCCTACACATGACAACTATTTTTCAAGACCAATGAGTCACAATGACTTAACTCCTTACTGCCACGTTCTTGGCTTAATAATCTTATCCAATAGCTTAATTAAGCTTATCTACTATTTTCTTAATTAACTTGTTAATCTTCCACTAACCAATAATTAATCAAATATCCATATAATTAAGAATTATCTCAAATTACTTAAAATACTACTCACTTTTAACACACTTTATACATCTTACTATCATGGCCATATGGTACCTTGTATGGTACTAGTCCATAAATACCGAGTATTTAGCTCGGGCCGTATTTTATCCCAAAATATCAAAATTCGACGAAATTCATTTTTTTCAATTTGCTTACTATCTCACCTTCACAAATTTACTCGTTACTTGTTTGAAATAGCATAATGCTTATAATCTCAAAATAATCTCATTCCCGAACTTACGTCGATTAACTTGCGACGAAACTTTAACGTACAAAAATGTGGGATGTAATATCACATTTCCGAGCTTTCATCAATTTACTTATGGTGTACTATCACGTACGAAAATATGGGGTATAACAAATTACAAGGTAAAATGATAATAATTACGTGAACTTTAATAATGAACACCCAATAGGAACCCCCTAAAACTACGAGTCACAAGTGCATGAACATCTACCGAGAAATTCAATAAAATACAACATCTGTCTGGAATACAAGTTAGACAGTAGAATGTAAATAACTCTGATGGAGACTCTGTATGCTGCGGATCATAACATGGAATGCAGCTCACCATAAAGTCCCCGTAATATCCGCGCCTATGTGCCCAAAAGACCACCAGGAATATATATATACACACACACCTCCACGAAAAGTGCAGCAAGTGTAGCATGAGTACGTAAGTCAATGCGTACCAAGTATCTAGCCTAACCCCAGAGAAGTAGTGACGATGGGTCGACATCGTCACTTACTAGTGGTCCAATAAATTTGTAACACCCTGAAAAATTTTGAAGTATTTCAGTGTAAAGCCCCGTAAATTTTGCAAGTGAAGTCAAGGTTTCGTGGTGCCGGAGTAGGCTATGTGAATTATCAACAAAGGTAAAGTATGTGAAGTCACATTAGGCCTTGTGAAATTTTGAAAGGAAATAGGCTAAACTATGAGTATGATGTTTCCCTATTATTGTTCTCCGTGTACCCGATGTTTCATGTGTCTATGTCTAATAAAGTGAAGACAAGGGATAATGGGATTGTGAGGAGCAACTATTTGCTATCCTTGTTAGAAAAGTCCGATAGTTGAGATTGTCTCTGTTAATGTGGTATGGTGAAGTCTGTAAGTCGAGGAGACCACATGGAGGGGCAAACGTGTTTAGGAAATAAAATGTTCTCACTTGAGTGTATAGTTAAATGATTGTGATTTGAAAGGTACTTCTTTGTGTTATGATTTAAATATGTGCAGCTCATGTTCTGATACCACTCTTGGTAGCATAATGCCTGTAATGATGAGATTAGTGACGTTGTTATACATGGTGATGTTTTGTCAAGTTGTGGATGTGTTGTTAGAAATTGTTTTGGTGTTACTCTGGCAGGTGGATAGGCCCAGTTACAGGGGAGACTCTGGCAAAATTTTTGGAAATTCAGGGAGTTAGCCAAATTTTGAAACTACTGGTGTGTGTGCACCAATAGTTGAACCACATTGAATGCTAATGACGGATTTTGACCCTCATTCGAGGACGAATGATCCTAAGCAGGGGAGAATGTAACACCCCGGAAAATTTTAAAGTATTTCAGTGTAAAGTCCCGTAAATTTTGTAAGTGAAGTCAAGGTTTCATGGTGCCGGAGTAGGCTTACGTGTTTGAGGATGGCCGCGGTTTGGACTTTTTGGGTTGAGCAATGCACCGAAAAGTGAAGGAAAATTTTTGGCGGAAAAGCGCATTTATGCGGTCCATTATGCGATCGCATAATCACTCTGGGGGCCGCATAATGGCCGCAGAAGTGAGCAGGAGAATGGCCAGTCTGGGGGAAATTATGCGGTCGGCTATGCGACCGCATAACTGTTATGCGGTGCATTATCCGATCGCATAACAGTTATGCGGACCGCATAGTGATCGCATACACAGGCAGCTTTTTGATCGTTTTGGTCTGTAATTATGCGATTCCATTTTTGGGTTTTTAAAACCCGACCCTACTTTGTTAAATACACGCTTTGGGTCATTTTTGAGCAAAAATCTGATATTTTAGAGAGAAGGGAGAGTGTTTTATAGAGAGAGGAAAATCCTAGGCTAATTATCCATCAAGTCTTGCTCAAATCTTGGAAGACTAACAAGGAAAACCCACAAGTTCTTCATCTAAGAGGTAAGGTTCCATACCCTAGTTTTCAATTTCGAATTTGGATAGAAGATGGTTGATTAGGAGTATGATTCATGGGTATGAGATTATTATTTATACATGCATGTACCAATAAGAATTGTGGGAATATTGTTGAGCTAAAATAAGTAAGGATTGGGTTGTGGAGCGAAGGAAATCTTGTAGAAGAACCTTGTGGTTAAATTTGCATACCTAGTGTCTGATAAAATGCTCAAATGAGTTGAGACCATGAATATCTTCCTAACTATGGTTCAATTTTGTTATGTCTCAAAATAGATCGGGATTGCTAAGAATTCCAGATCATTCTAGAGTTAAGGAAGCTCGATTGAGGTATGTTGGCTAAAATTTCTCTCTTGGAATCGAATTCCATAATATTTCCGTAAGTTTCAAAGTATGGGTTACGTATTAAAAGGTTATGACTTTGAGTCGTGTTGCAATGAAAGATAGTATGCCAAATTGTGTGAGAAAATCTCAATATTCTTAAGACTCTTAATTGCTCATATGTGTACCTAAAGTCTTGATTTGGAAATGTCTTATTGTTGATAATCTATAAAGATGGTTGGAAGTGAAATAAGTTAATTGGGGATATAGAGTGTGGCCAACGTGCCAAGAATTTAAGTTATGATTGTGTCTAGTAGTGCAAATAATTTGAGAAGATGCGATAAAGAATATGAAATGAGCCTCGACTCAATTGTTTAAAAATGACTTCGAAGATAGAATTACCTAAAAGCTTTTGTACTCAATTCATGCCCATTAGTGGTTGCTTTAACTAATGCTTTGCTTTATAAATATATCTAGTGTGATTCGAGTTCTATATACTCATGTGTTGAACTGGTACATTGTCATTGCTAGGGAAGAGCATTGTAAGAATAAATGGTGTATTGATTGTTTATGATTTTCATGTGTGTTTCTATTGTTGGATGGTATGCCTCATTCTTTGGGAAGAAACCATTTGTGTTTGAAGTTTCCATTTCAAATGGATTTGAAGTATATGATTTCTGAAATATCCTATATGTTGATACTTGATGGTGATCTTTGAAATTGAAAGAGGTGAAAGTGTGGAATATGAAATACGGCCATCGTGCCAGGAATAAAGAATCTTGTGAATGGCCTAATAAGCCAAGGAAATATTGTCGTTGTGAATGACTGGAAATATTAATGAGAATTCATACAGTGTGAAAGATGTTGAGGTGAGTACAATTGTATTTATGATATTTTTATTTGCAAATCAAAACTATTTTTGGGATCATCATTAGCAATACCGAGGAAGGGTGGGTCATAAGCCCCACACCTAAAACTACATGTGCCGGTGTAGGGGTGGATTGGGATTATTCCCCTTATTTGGGATGAAATTGGAACTTTTGGAAATTGTGATATTATTACCGTTAATTGGGATGAAACTGGAACCTTTGTGGATTGGAAAAGTCAACCCACATGGCATATGTGGGAAGGCGGCCTAGCTGATCTGGTGGAGATCAGACTCCATATTGCGTATATGGTGGTACTACTCTTGGTAACAACTTTCTTTCGCATCACATGTCAAACCATATTGTTCGTGTGGAGATGGCCTAGCCGATCGGGCATGATCGGACTCCGTGCTAACAAAGACGGTGGTATATCGGTGTTAATGATCTCCCAAACAAAATTATATATGAAGTTCGTATTT
>AWOL01S0066844.1:15857-43561 GCA_000715115.1 Nicotiana otophora
AGGTTGTGGGTTATGGTTGATGTTGGGAATTGAACTAGAAATGTTGGTACATGGAAATTATATTTTTCATTAATTCTATAAACTCGTAATGTTTTGGAAATTATGAATGAAGCTGCTAATGGGAATGAAAAGGAAGTTGTTAATAAAATCTTTTCAGTGATTTATTAATGGAGTACATCTCCTCTTTATTCATGGATGAGTTTGGGTAGAAAGAAGTCTAATAGGCTTGCTCGGCCGGGTTCTCTCGGTTGAGCACCGGTCGCGCTCCCTTAGTTTGGGGCGTGACAAAATCAAGTACAACCGAAAGTAAACAAGTATGAGGCATGGTAAAAGCAGTGTAAACAAAGTTAAGCACGTGGTACGATCCTCCTCTGAATAGAAAACGCAAGCCCTTAATTATCGGTCACCTCCTCAACCGGAGTATATATGGAAAATGGTCCCCACCAGATAGATAGTCACAACTCAAATCAGGAAAACTCACGGATACGATGGCTTTTGTCAAATATTACGGACGACGCTGCCGAGGCGAACGGCTCGATCCCATAAGAGTATTTATAGAAATGTCGAGGCGTACGGCCCGATCCCAAAATAATGTGTGCACTGTCGAGGGTTGAACGTCACAAAAAATAGAGACATCTATTATACTGCCGAGGCGAACGGCCCGCTCATATGAGAATATGATACTTTAGCGGGTCCTCGACCCCACTCATGAATAAATGTGTGAGTTATTCTGCATGTTATCAAGTAGCTCGTCACATCTCTACAATAGCGAGCCTATCACACTATGCAAGTCTAGTCTCAAGTCGCAATGCGAAACAAAGCAATTAAACGAGCAAAGATAACTCAAACAGTACAATTATAGCATGGCGTGCACCTAAGTCTACCTGGACATAATCATGAATTCTAGCATACGCACGGGCACCAGTCATCTCATATGTGTGTAGCTCCCACAACATGTAGCACATAAGAATATAACACCTACGGGGTAAATTCCCCCTCATAGGGTTAGACAGGAGACTTACCTCGTTCCGAAGTTCTATAACCGGCTCCAATGCCTCTCCAATTCTTCAATTCAAATCCAAACGACCCAAACCTAGTCAAACATTGTGCAAATCAATCAAAATATACTCCAATGCTTATAATTAATCAATTTATAGTAATTCCCAACTCCACTTGAATGTCAATAAAGTCAACCCTCGGCCCACGTGCCCAGATTCCAAAAATATTTGAAGATAAACTTTATCCAAAATGCCACGAACTCAAATATATAATTTATCCTAAATTCTATGTCCAATTTCATGGTAAAAATCCAAAAAAAACCAATTTCTAGATTTTCTACCAAAATCTCAAATTTCTACTAATTTTCATGTTTAAATCCTTATAGAATCCATGTATTTAACTTACAATAGTTGGGATAGATGATGAAAATCTCCCCTCCAATAGCTCCAAAAATCGCCCAACCAAATGAAAATGTGAGAGAAATGGACTAAATCTCGAATTAAAAACACCCAACTGCCCAGCGACTTTCACACCTGCGGACGCATTTGTCACACTTGCGAGCTCGCGTTTGCGAGACACAGTTCGCTTCTGCTAAGTGCACTGCTCAGCTGCTCCATCGCACCTACGGCCGAAGGTCCGCTTTTGCACAAATGCATATGCGAGCCACCATTGCACTTATGCGCTTCCCATCGCTTATGCGTTGCCACCGACCGCATATGCGATCACGCAGGTGCGGAAATTTCTTCGCACTTGCGACCACTGCCTTGCCCCTTCCCGTGCCGCTTCTGGGACCTTCATCTAGCTTCTTCTAAGTCGCATCTACGACCAAGGCTTCGCAGAAGCGATCGAACCAGCAACAGAAAAAATCCCACCAACTTAACAAGGCTCAAATCGATCCGAACCCCGTTTGAAACTCACCCGAGCCATCCGGGGCCTTAACCAAATAGACCAACACGTACGAAAATATGATACGAACTTAGTCAAAGCCTCAAATGATGCCAAAAAATATCAAAACTATGAATCGACGATCGAAACCTTTCTTTAAACTTTCAAACATTCAAACTTTACCGAACACGTCCGAATTATATTTAAACATCCCGAATGGTGTTAAATTTTGCGTGCAAGTCACAAATCACGTCCGAATTATATTTAAACATCCCGAATGGCGTTAAATTTTGCGTGCAAGTCACAAATCACGATACGAACCTGTTCCAAGGCTCGGAATCCCAACGGACATCGATAATACTAAAGTCCACTTCAAACCAAACATAAGAAATTCTTAAACTTTCAAAATGCCAACTTTCTACAATAAGTGCCGAAATACTGTTGGAGCACCCGATACTCAATCCGAACATATGCCAAAGTCCAAAATCATCATACGAACCTATTGGAACCTTCAAATCCCGATTCCGAGGTCGTTTACTCAAAAGTCAAACCTTAGTCAATTCTTCCAACTTAAAGCTTCTGAAATTAGAATTTTCCATCTGAAACCACTCTGAACTTCCCGAAATTCAATTCCGAACACGCGTACAAGTCATAATACATGAAGTGAAGCTACTCAAGGCCTCAAACTGCCGAACAATGTGCTAGAGCTCAAAACAACCGGTCGGGTCATTACAGCAATAAACTCTTTTTTGAAGTTATAATCTATTAAAAGAGTGACTTTTATTAAAAACTTTTGAGTAGTAAATAACTGTAGTTTTTGTAGAAATGCATCTTCCGCAAAATTAATTGTCCCTAAGAAATTGCCTTTTGCAGCATTCTTAGAGGTACTAGCTTTAG
This sequence comes from Nicotiana otophora, assembly GCA_000715115.1. Taxonomy (NCBI): domain Eukaryota; kingdom Viridiplantae; phylum Streptophyta; class Magnoliopsida; order Solanales; family Solanaceae; genus Nicotiana; species Nicotiana otophora. The sequence continues at coordinate 18,639 of AWOL01S0066844.1, forward strand.
TATCGTCAGTACCTGCTTCAGTAATATCAGTCCTGAATTCATGACTTATATTATCATTAGAATCTTCTAATTTAGAGATTCTTTTAGCTAAGGTTATATTTGAAGCCTTAAGGTTTGAAATCTCTCTTTTGAGATTATCAATCTCATACTTTAGGTCCTGAACAGTAGCTGGCCTATCAGTGGTCTGGGATTTTTCTTTTAAAATCCTCTTAACATCAGACATTGTATATAGTCCCTTTTGAGAAGGAATTTCTTCGATCTCTGGACTTACAAGTATTTTGTCCATTCTCTATCAATAATTTGGGACCTTAACTCTGGGTCTTTAATCACGCTGAGAAATTCTAATAAATTATCATTAGTCAGGACATTAATATCTAAGTCCTTAAATTGTGAATAGATATTGTAAAACTCATCATATGTGTTGTTATTACAACACTGATTCTGCTTGCAAGGTCCACATTGATCATCTGAGTAAATATAACTTTCCTCATTTAAAACCCTTAGATCTTCATCAGTGGATGAATCTTCTCTATCACTATTTTTTGGAGAATTTTCTGGAGAAGAATTTTACAGAATCTTATATAAAGAGTCCTTAATATTATCATCTATGTCAAGGTTCTTAATCGTATACTTGACTCTACAATCCTTAGCATAATGTCCTACTCTGCCACATTTTTAGCAAGCATTAGGCCTATTAGATTTTATAAAATTCTTTCTATGCATATAAGTATCTCTACTCTTGTTCTTACGCTCTAATCTTTTATGAAAAGATCCTCTATTCTTTCTATGTTTATAATACTCATGCTTATGTCTATGAGACTCTTTTTTATTCTTAGGGATATCTATGGCAAATTGTTCACAGAATTCCCCTAGTTGTTGCCTTTCATTAAGACGATATCGCTTAATTTCCTGATTTAGCTTAATATCATTGCACAAAGCTAAACCTTCCTGTGTACGTCTAATAAGTTTCCATAGGAATAGTTATTATAATCTATACTCATTGTTATTTCACGAAGAGCTTTTCTAACCCTTTCAACAAAGAGTGGTGGGAGTCCATCAATAAATTTAGACTTTCAGTGAGTACTATTACACTCTAGTAATTCCATGACTCTAGATAGAAAAACATCTTTCTACCACCTAAAAGATGTTAGAATCTTACATCTAAGGTTTTGGAGCATAGTCCTTATGGTCTCACTATTGTCTGACCATCTTCCTGAGAAGTGTTCTATAATATTAAGAACTAAAGAATAGACATCATTTTGAACATTCTATCCATTTTCTACTTTTATGGAGCCCATAATTTCTACATGTTGTTCACTATTTAAATAATTATCCCACCGGCCTCTTAATTGGCCAATAAATCATGCTACTATCATATCAGTAATTGTCTTTTCATAATTCTTATTAACTTTATAGATGGTGTTGTACATAAGCATTCTATGTACCTGCGTATAAATCTGTCGGTCAGTAAAATCATCTATATTCCATTCATAAATTTCTGTACCATTGTAACTTTGCGAGTAATGACTACAATCAGGTTCCACTAGAAGTACATCTTGAGGAGTGTGCCTAGGATAATAGAACATCCTTTGGACCGGTTTTCGAGCAAAGTTTTTTGAGATTTTATTAATCTCATCAGAGAGTTTTACTCTCTTATCTTCATCAGATAGGTGCTCTTAATTTAAAGGACTAAGTTTAAATCCTTCAAAGTTTTCATCTAATAATTGTTTCAGGTCCTCTAGACTTTTTAGTTTAAAGTCTCTGACCTCAAGGGAGGTTGAATGCTTGCGGTAGCAATTTGCTCTTTGCATTTTGTATCCTTCCTATCTATTTTCTCGACTTCTGCTATTAATTTGTCCAGTCTTTCATGAATAGAAATAATCTGTTCTCTTAGAATACTAATATAAATATTAGTGTAGTTATTCTGCGTGAGAATAGTATTCAAATTCTTAGCAGTAATTCTGTCAGTCTCTTCTTCAAATAATTTTGAAAAAGCTGTAAAATAAATTACTATATCCTTTCTCCCATTTGAAAAGAATTTTATGGGGGGGGGGGGGGGGGGAACTGATTTGGTGACTTCACCAGTTGTCAGCTTATAATCTCTTTCTAGCATGGAAATATAACTATCAACATATTTGGACATAAACCATGGAACAAAAGCGATCATTTTATTATGTCTACTAATATCATTATAAAAATCATTTTGAAAGAAAGTTATTAATTTCTCATTAAAATTATCAAAAAACCAGTTTCTGAAAAGTTCCCATCTGGGTTTATTAAATTCTTTAGAAATCAATCTTCTTGCCCGGGATCCAAGACTAAAATCTATTCGGTCACTATCCATTTAAGCCGTTGGAAAAATCCATTTCGGATTCAGTAGGATTAAGATCGGGCATAGCACTAGCAATATTATCTCTGCTAATATTTTTGACCTCGATCCGGTTATTATCCCTAATTTGTGATGTAGATGCTCTAGATGGAATATCTACCATATAATCAATTGGTGAAATATAAGAAGAATTTGACCTAGTTAATCTAGATAAATAACTAATATTATCAGTTTGATCGGGTTCATTTAACCTGATCTTAACAGTTCCATCAGAAGTTTGTTCAACTTCTGTGACTTCACTGTTAACATTATCTCGAGGAGCTATATCCTCCTCAATGACCTATTCTTTGGGAATATCTATTTTATCCTATTTAATAGGTCTTCTCATAGTAACTTTAGATCTACCAAAATTAGTTTCTATAAGAATAGTTTCATTTTTGAAATCCATAATTTTGCACATAGGATTTAAAGTATATAAAGGTATATAATAAATCCTGTAACACATACATATTTCTTTTGTTCCTAGCATATAATTATAGCCATGAAGCTTAATACTCAATATCAAAGCATTTAAAGAGTTTTCATCACTTAAAGAAATCTGCAAATTAGGATATGCATTAAAATATACAGGGCCATAGGCCAAAATGGTTTGTACCGTCCCTATAAGGGATTTTTTCCAGTTTTGGTTTCTGCCATCTCTAAGAGCTGCTATGAAACTTTCAGGTAAGCCTCTTAATGTAAGTGGCTTGAAGGCAACTTGTATTAAACCAATATGCAAAACTCTATGAGTTTTCCTATAAGGGGCTAAATCATTTTCAGATAATAATCTAAATGTAGCATGATCACTATCTTCTGTGATAGTCTCTTGAGTAGTTTTAACTACTTGCTTAAAATTGTACCATCTACTGATAATGAAGCCGAGTACGAGGCTTTGATTGCAGGACTTGAGTTAGCTCGGGGACTAAGCTCTGAGGTAACTGAAATAAAGTGTGACTCCCAATAGGTAGTGAACCGGGTGTATGGAATTTTCGACACCAAGGAGAAGCACATGCAACAGTACTTGAATAAGGTTCAAGTATTACTTTCCTAGTTCAGGGATTGGTCAATCATTCACATTCCAAGAGAAACAAATGTGGAGGCAGATGCATTGGCCAATTTGGGGTCGTCCCCGAAATGAAAGGACTTGACTCCGGTGCGGTAGTTCAATCGTTTCATTCGGTATTGGACGTGGACGCATATTGTGAAGTTAACTCAACCAACCTAATTTGGGGTTGGATAAATGAGTTTATAGAGTATTTAAGGCATGGAAAATTACCTGAAGATCCGAAAGCGTCCCGGCCACTACGGATTAAAGTTGCTCGTTATTGTCTTGTTGACGGTCACTTATACAGGAGGTCTTTTCAATGATCATTGACTTGGTGTCTAGGGACATCGGAGGCTGACTACGTGATGAGAGAAGTTCACGAAGGAGTGTGTGGTCTGGTGCAAACATGTTGGTTCTCAAATTGATAAGGGTTGGCTACTGTTGGCCCAGATGGAGCAAGACGCGAAGCCATTTGTACAAAAATGTGATAAGTGTCAGTGTCATGCGCAGTTAGTACATCAACCGACGGAACGTTTGCATTCGGTAGTGTTAGCATGGTCATTCATGAAATTGGGGATGGATATAGTTGGTCCCTTACCACAAAGACCCGGGAAGGTTAAATTCCTTTTAATTTTAACTGCCTATTTCACTAAATGGGTTGAAGCAGGTGATTACAAAAAGATCGGATTACGAGAAGTGATTGATTTTATATGGGATCACATCATCTGTCGGTTTGGAATACCGAAAAAATCGCTTGTGACAATGGACCGCAATTTATAGGTTCTAAAGTCACAAAGTTTTTGGAAGTATTGAAGATCAAACGGATTACATCTTCTCCATATCCTAGTGCCAACAGACAAACAGAGTCAAACAACAAGGTAATAATTTAAAATCACAAAAGAAAGTTAGAAGATGCTAAAGGAAATTGGCCAAACGAGATACTGGGTGTGTTGTGGGCATATCGAACAACGATGAAGTCGAGCACGGGTGAAACACCATTTTCACTTGTGTATGGTGCGGAAGCTCTCATCCTGGTAGAGATTAAGGAACCGACTATAAGGTATTCTCGGGGAAACGAGGTGGCAAATTATGAAACAACTGGATTTTCTTGAAGAGCATCAAAACTTAGCATATATAAGGATGGTGGCACAAAACCAAAAGATGAAAAGGTATTATAATCGCAGAGCAAATCTTCGTTATTTCAAAGTCGGAAATTTGGTTTTGAGGAAAGTAACTCAAAGTACCAGAGAAGGTAATGCCGAAAAGTTTGGACAACCTTGGGAAGGACCTTACCAGGTTTCAACTATTACAGGTAAATATTCATATCAATTGGAAAATCAGGAAGGAGTAAAATTGCCAAGCAATTGGAATATGACTCACCTCAAAAGGTATTACTGCTGAAGACCCTTGATAATACTAAAAGTATGTGTTGCACTCTCTTTTCCTTCGTCTAGTTTTTGTCCCAATTGGGTATTTCTGGCAAGATTTTTAATGAGGCAACAATGTAAAATATACTACGGAGAAAGGGTCATCGGCGATAGCAATAGCTCCAGTGTTCGAATTATCATACTTAGCATCCGAACACTGGGGGGGTGAACTATTGCATATTAGAGCACTAAAAGTGTAATGAAGACTGAGATTTGTTCAAATCGGGGAGATATCTTATCAGGACCGGGGAATGCATGATCAGCCTCGTAGAAATAAGGTGTACAAGTGTAATGACCCGACTTGTCATTTTGCGAATTTACATCCCGTTCAGTTGCTTAAGGTCCCGGTCAGCTTTGTAATGTGTATTATGACTTGTGTGTATGGACGAGTTTGGTTTTCGGATGCTACGGGATTAAATTGAAAGAACAACTCTTATTTTTGAAGCTTAAATAAAAAGACTTTACCGGAGTTTGACTTTTGAGCAAACGACTCCAGAATGGAATTTTTAAGATTTCAATAGCTTCGTATGGTGATTTCGGACTTAGGCGTACGTCCGTATTTAGATTTGGAAGTCCGTAGGATAATTCGGTGCATTTTAACGAAATTTGGAAAAGTTGAAGTTTAAAATATTTATAAGTTTGACTGAAGGTTGACTTTATTGATAACGGGTTCGGATTTTGATTCTAGAAATTTGAATAGCTCCATTACGTCATTTATGACTTGTGTGCAAAATTAGAAGTCATTCCGAATTGATTTGATACGTTTCGGTACAAGTTATAGAATTTGGAAATTTGAAAACTCATAATTTGATACGAGGCGCGAGTTATAATTTCAGCGTTGTTTGATGTAATTTGAGACCCCGAGTAGGTCCGTGTTAATTTACGGGACTTATTGGTATATTCGGACAAGGTCTCGAGTGGCTCGGATGAGTTTCGGACGAGGTTCGGATCGTTTGGCGCCTTGTTGAAGCTGCTGGAATTTCTGTTGGCAGAAGATGTTTCTGGGCAGCAACTGGTGCCATCGCACCTGCAAAATTTTGGGCGCAGGTGCGATGTCGCAGAAGTGATGCCTTGCATCGCAGAAAGGGGGATGCTTGGGCTGGAGGGACTTCGCAGAAGCATAAATTGGCTTCACACAAGCGAAGCAAGCGCAGAAGTGATGAACTGCTCGCACCTGCATTTGCGTAGAAGCGGACATTCTGCCGTAGGTATGATGGAATAGTTGGGCAGTGTATTTTGCAGAAGCGTGATCCTTCTCGCAGGCGCGCAAATTGTGTCCGCAGAAGCGAAACTGGACAGAATTTTTAAGGACCAAAAATAGTCATTTCGTCATTTTCGATTGGGATTTTGGAGCTCAGTTTTGGGGTGATTTTGGAGGAGTTTTTCACGACTTTGGCTTGAGTAAGTGTTCTACATAGGAAAGTGATCATATTTCATAAATCCATGGTAATATTAATCATTTATTTTGGATTTAATTGAAGAAATTGAGAAAACATTGTGAAAGCTTCCGAAAATGTAAAATATAGATTTGGAGGACGATTTGTTATTAGAATTCGATAAAATTGATATGGTTGAACTCGTATCGGAATGGTGTTCGGATTTCGTGAAAAGAATTATCGGGTTCCGAGATGCGGGCCCCGCATTGACTTTCGGGTTGACTTTTTAATTTACAATTAAATCGACGTTTTATTATCCAGAATTATTTCCGATGAATTTTAATGAAGTTATGTAATTAATTTAGTTAGGTTTGAGCCGTCTGGAGGTCATTTCACGCAAGAAGGCTATTTTGGAATATCTGCCTAACTTCAAAAAGGTAAGTATCTTGCCTAACCTTGAGTGGGAGAATTACCTCTTAAGCATTGAGTCGTATATGCTATTTGGTGTAATTTGAAAGCTGTGTACGCGAGGTGACGAGTATGTACTCGGGCATATATGTGCAAATTTTATTGGTTTAAACTCTTAGGCATTTTTATGTATTTAATTGGAAATTGTTGGCACGTATTAAATCATTTATTTGTCATGCCTCATTCCTTATTTGTCGAGTTGGTTTTTATATGATAATTTGGTGTGATTGCCACTTGATGTTTATGTGAATTCTGTGTTTGTTTGAGTTTCCATTTCGTGGAAATAATTTCATTATGGATTTTTTCATCTGCAAATAATTTATTAAATAAATTTAAAAGGAGGAATTTATCTATTTGCCAAAAAATATTGGATTAAAGAAGGCGTTGTTCCTTGTGAATTACTTTCCAGATCATGTTGTTGAAATAGGTATTGAGTTATAAAGGTCGTGAAACATACTGAGGCAAAGTGTTAAATTGTGAAATATTACTATGTTGAGTTGTTCACTCTCGGATATTTTGTTAATATTTTGTGCACATTATAGTCGAGTCATGGACTCCTTATTATGGAAAATAATGCATTGTTGATTTTTGTGGCAAATTATATTATTTGAGCACTTGAGGTGCAATTTATGAGATGTTATGATATTTGAGCACTTGATGTGAAATTTGTGATATGTTGTGGTATTTAAGCACTTGAGGTGCAATTTATGATATGTTATGGTATTTGAGCACTTGAGATGCAATTTGTAATACGTTATGATATTTGAGCACTTGAGGTGCAAGTTGTGTTATGCTGTGATATTTGGGCACTTGAGGTGCGATCTGTGAAATATTGTGATATTGATACGCATGCGGTGATATAAGGTCAGGGTGTTGAAACGCATGCGATGAGATAAGGTGGGCTTGATACGTGTGGCTAATAAGGAAACTACTAGAAGTCATGCGGTGTGATAAGGTGAGCTAATGTCACGACCCAAAATCTCACCTGTCGTGATGGCGCCTATCTCAATACTAGGCAAGCCGACAATCTCAATAAATCACAATTTCTCTTAAGTTTGAAAATATAATATTTAAATACAATACAAAATCCCACAAATACTGATACAAACACTCCCCAAAACCTGGTGTCACTAAGTACATGAGCATTTATATATTACAAGTCTGGAGAATATGGTCTATAATAATCTGAGACCAAATGCAATAAACAAAAAGATAGGGAAAGAGAGACAATGTCTGCGAAATATGACAGCTACCTCTGAATCTCCAGAAGATCAGCTGCGCGGAAGAATCAACACCTGCTATGTCCAGGAACACCTGGGTCTGCACACGAAGTGCAGGGTGTAGTATGAGTACAACCAACTCAGCAAGTAACAATAATAAATAAGGAACTAAAGATAATGACGAGCTACACAGTTACAGTTCATTTCCAATAATTCCAGCAAAGAATAGACATGCTTTCAATTCTGGCAGTTTAAGTCAAATCAATTTTATACTGTTCAAGTTCATGTAATCCGAATATAAAATCTTTCAGAGAATTTCACATCAATGACAGATAGTAACTAAGTGCAACCACAAATGAAAAGCAAGTACAGCCTCTCAGGCCAACAATCACTCCACTCGTCACAACAACTCATCCCCTCGGCTCTCAGCCCTCAGCACTCACACTCAATGGGTACCTGCGCTCACTGGGGGTGTACAGACTCCGGAGGGGCTCCTACAGCCCAAGCGCTATAATTTGCACGGACAACTCACGTGCCATAATATAAATATCTGGATCCGCACATCCAACTCACGTGTTGCACGACCAACTCATGTGCTATAGTATAATATAAGGATCTGCACGGACAACTCATGTGTTGCACGGCCAATTCACGTGCTATAGTATAAAATAAGGATCTGCACGGACAACTCACATGCTGCACGGACAATTCACGTGCTATAGTATAATATCTCACAATTAGGCCCTCGGCCTCACTTAGTCATAAAGCTCTCCAGTCTCTCGGGCTCTCAACAATCATAAAATCAGCCCAAACAACAATGATATGATACATCAATAATGAACAATAGAGACTGAGATAAAATAATCAAGTAAGTTGTGACTGAGTACAAAACAACAATTTAAGAAGATAATTCAACATGTACACGACCTCTGTGGGTCCCAACAATACCAATATATAGCCTAAACATGGTTTCTAACATGACTTATAGTTAAATTTCCACAACACATAGAGGACACATAACTATCAACAAATTATTCAAATTTACAATTTTTACGGGACGGACCAAGTCACAATTCCCTCGGTGCATGCCCACACGCCCGTCACCTAGCATGTGCGTCACCTCCAAAGTAATCACATGATACCAAATTTCGGGGTTTCATACCTCAGGACCAGATTTTAAACCGTTACTTACCTCAGAGCGTGAAATTCTTTACTCTGCTATGCCTTTGCCTCACAATTCGGCCTCTGCATGCCTCGAATCTAGTCACAAATAATTCGTTTCAGTCAATAAAATTTATTGGAATTAATTCCATAAGCAAATGCTAATTTTTCATAAAAATCCAAAATTTAGCTCAAGAAATGCCCATGGGGCCCACATCTCAGAACTTAACAAAAGTTACAAAATCCGAAAGCCCATTCAACCACGAGTCTACCCATACTAATTTTACCAAAATCTGACCTCAACTCAACCCTCAAATGTACAAATCTTATTTCCAAATTTCTAAATTCTAATCTCCGATTTACACCTCAAATTCATGTAATCTAGTCGGATTATTTGATGATAATTCAATATTATGGAGTAGAAATGATTACAAGGTACTTACCTCAAGTTTTCCTTAAAAATCTATTAAAAATTGCCTCTCCTCAAGCTCCAGTTTGTCAAAAATGGCGAATGGGACGAAGTCCTAGCTTTATAATTCTGCCCAGACCGCCTCGGCCCTGCCTCGATCTTGGCCTTCGATCGTGGTCATCAATCCTGGGTCTCGATCCTGGGCCTCAATCCAGGGCCTAGATTCTGACCCTCGATCCTAGCCCTCGATCATGGGTCTCGATCCTGGGCCTCGATCCAGAGCCACGATTCTGGTCCACGACCTTGCCTTCGATCGTGGCCCTCGACCCAAGGCTCGATCGTGGCTTCGATCCTGGTCCTCGACCCTGCCTTTGATCGTGGACCTAGACCCTGCACTCGATCGTGGCTTGACTCTGGGCTCGATTTTTAGGCTCGAATTTGGCAAAAGAAATTTCCAGCTGAAACTTAAATTTTTTCAATTATGAGACTAAGTGTCTCATTTCACTCCGAATTCCTTCCGGACCCGAACCAACTACCCCTACAAGTCATAAAATAACTGTAAAGTATAAATTAAGCAGTAAATGGGGGAACAGGGTTATAATACTCAAAATGACCTGCCGGGTCGTTACATTCTCCCCCTCTTAAACAAACATTCATCCTAGAATGGGTTTAGAATAATATGTGGAGTCTCAAATAAGTGTGGATGTTTGCTCTGCATCTCCTGCTCAATCTCCCAAGTAGCCTCTCCGGCTGGCTGGCCTCTCCACTGCACCTTCACTGATGCTATGCTCTTTGACCTCAGCTTTCTAACCTGTCGGTCTAAAATAGCCACCGGCTCCACATCATAAGTCAAATTACCGTCCAGCTGCACTGTACTGAAATCCAGAACATGAGACAGATCCCCGACATATTTTCGGAGCATGGATACATGGAACACTGGATGAACTCCTCAGAGACTAGGTGGCAAAGCAAGTTCATAAGCCACCTCTCCAATCTTCTTAAGTATCTCAAAAGGCCTAATATACCGAGGGCTCAACTTGTCTTTCTTTCCGAACCTCAAAACACCCTTCATGGGTAATATCTGGAGCAGGACCTTCTCCCCAACCATGTGAACAACATCACGAACCTTCCTGTTGGCATAACTCTTCTGTCTAGACTGTGACGTGCGAAGTCGTTCCTGAATTACTTTGACCTTCTCTAAAGCACCCTGAACCAAGTCAGTACCTAATAGCCTAACCTCACCCGGCTCAAACCAACCCACCGGGGACCGGCACCATCTCCCATACAAAGCCTCATACGGAACCATCTGAATACTCAACTGGTAGCTATTTAGGCAAACTCCACAAGTGCCAGAAATTTATCCCAAGAACCCCCAAAATCAATTACACAAGCGCGTAATATATCCTCCAATATCTGAATAGTGTGCTCGGACTGTGCGTCCGTCTGAGGGTGAAATGTTGTACTCAATTGAACCTGTGTGCCTAATTCTTGCTGCACTACTCTCCAAAACTGTGATGTAAACTGCGTTCCCCGATCTGAAATGATGGACACTAGCACACTGTGTAGGCGAACAATTCGCGAATATAAATCCCAGCCAACCTCTCTGAAGAATAATTAGTACCAACTGGGATAAAATGTGCGGACCTGGTCAACCGATCTACAATCACCCAAACAGCATCAAACTTTCTCAAGGTCCGTGGGAGCCCAACTACAAAATCCATGGTAATACGCTCCCATTTCCACTCCAGAATTTTGAGTCTCTGAAGGAATCCTCCCGGCCTCTGATGTTCATACTTTACCTGTTGACAATTTAGACATCGAGCTAGAAACTCAACTATACCTTTCTTCATCCGCCTCCACTAATAGTGCTGCCTCAAATCCTGCTACATCTTCGCGACACCTGGATGAATGGAGTACCTGGATGAATGGAGTACCTCAAGCAGATGTGGATTATCATACTAGCACTCTCTGATGCGATCATATAAAGAAGATTGGGCAACCACACAAGACAAAACTTGATTCGGCTCGAAAACATCCTATCTAACAAACTGATTAGCCAAGGCCTGAACATCCAAGGCTAAAGGTCTCTCTGCTACCGGTAAGTATGCTAAGCTGCCCAAACTCTCCGCCTTACCACTCAAGGCATCGGCCACCACATTGGCCTTTCCGGGATGATAGAGAATGGTAATGTCATAATCCTTAAACAACTCTAACCACCTCTGTTGCCGCAAAATAAGATCCTTCTGTTTAAATAAATGTTGTAGACTCTAATGATCGGTATATACCTCACAGTGGACACCGTACAAGTAATGCCGCCAAATGTTTAAGGCATGAACAATAGCTGCTAACTCAAGATTATGGACTGGATAATTCTTCTCATGTACCTTTAACTGTCTGGACGCATAGGCAATCACCCTACCATCTTGCATCAGCACTGCGCCGAGACCAATACGCGATGTGTCACAATACACAGTATAAGACTCTGAACCTGCAGGCAACACCAATACTGGAGTTGTAGTCAAAGATGTTTTGAGCTTCTGAAAGCTGTCTTCACACTCATCCGACCACCTGAACGGAGCACCTTTCTGATTCAATTTAGTCATAGGCAATGCAATAGATGAGAATCCCTCCACGAAACGACAATAATAACCGACCAAGCCGAGAAAACTCTAAATCTCAGTAACTGAAGATGGCCTGGGCCAACTCTGAACTGCCTCTATTTTCTTCGGATCCACCTTAATTCCTTCACTATATACTATATGTCCCCAAGAATGCCACCGAACTAAGCCAGAACTCACATTTAGATAATTTACCATAAAGTTTCTCCTCTCTCAGCCTCTGTAATACAATACCCAAGTGTTGTGCATGCTCCTCCTGGCTACGTGCGTGCACCAGAATATCATCAATAAATACCACTACAAATAAATCAAGATATGGCTGGAATACACTATTCATCAAATGCATAAATATTGCTGGGGCATTGATTAGCCCAAAAGACATCACAAGAAATTTATAGTGGCCATAACGAGTTCTGAATGCCGTATTTAGAATATCCGAATCTTTAATTTTTAACTGGTGATACCCTGATCTCAAATCAATTTTGGAGAACACCCTCGCTCCCTGAAGCTGGTCAAATAAGTCATCAATACGCAGCAAAGGATATTTATTCTTGATTGTAACCTTGTTCAACTGCCTATAATCAATGCATATCCGCATAGTACCATCTTTCTTCTTCACAAACATAACCGGTGCACCCCAAGGTGACACACTAGGCCTAATAAACCCCTTCTCAAGGAGTTCCCGAATTTGTTCTTTCAATTCTTTTAACTCAGCTGGTGCCATACGACACAGAGGAATAGAAATGGGTTGAGTGCCCTGCACCAAGTCAATACCGAAATCAATATCCCTGTCGGGTGGTATTCTCGGCAGGTCTGCAGGAAATACATCCGAAAAGTCTCGCACGACCGGTACTGAATTAATAATAGGAGTATCTGCATCAACATTTCTCACAAAGGCCAAAAATGACAAGCATCCCTTTCCAACCATACGTTGGGTCTTCAAATAGGAAACTACCCTGCTAGGAACAAGATCTAGAGAACCCCTCCATTCAACCTTTGCAACCCCGGCATCGTCAACATCACGATTTTTGTGTGACAGTCCAGAATAGCATGGCATGGAGACAACCAATCCATACCCAGGATTACATCGAAATCAACCATACTAGAGTAATAAGAGATCAACTCTAGTCTCCAATTCCCCAATAGTTACCAAACACGACCGATACACACGATCCATAGTGATAATATCGCCCACCGATGTAGATACACAAACATGTGAAACTAAGGACTCACAGGGCATATCCAGATAATGAGCAAAATACGATGATATATATGAATAAGTGGAACCAGGGTCAAATAATATAGAAGCCTCCCTGTGACACACTGAAACAATACCAGTGATCACTGTATCTGAGGAAATAGCATCTGGCCTGGCAAGAAAAGCATAGAATCGAGCCTGCCCGCCACCTAATTGCCCTTCCCCTCTTGGGCAACCCTTAGATGACTGACCTCTACCCCGTGTTGGCTGGGCGGGTAGTGGAACTGCTGGTGCTAGTGCCGTCAGCCGAGGATTCTACTGTGGAGCCCCACTCAACAGCCTAGGACACTCTCTTGAAATGACCAAATTCTCTACATTCGAAATAACCCCTCCTTTGATGGAACTGCTGCTCCTGATAACCCGAGGAATTACCTGCAGAAGCCTGAGCGGACGAAGCATGAAGAGAACTCTGCGCTCGTAGTGCACTGAATGAAGGCTGGCCTGAGTGAGCACTGTAAGAACCGTGGCTGGCTGATACACCATGATGAGCTGGACGACCCGTCTGAGCGTGTCTGTAATAACGACCACTACCGTGGTAAAATTGACCCCCTGAAGGAACACCGCTGAAATCACCTGAACCACGAGGCCTCTTAGCCTCTCTCTCTCTCTCTCTCTCTCTCTCTCTCTCTCTCTCTCTCTCTCTCTCTCTCTCTCTCCACATTCCTGGCTACGAACCATCTCTATCTGCCGAGCAATGTCCACTACCTCATCGAAAGTAGCACCAGATACCCTCTCCCTAGTCATAAGTAACCGCAGTTGATATGTGAGACCATCAATGAACATCCTAATCCTCTCCCTATCAGTAGGAACCAACCAGATTGCATGAAGAGCCAACTCAGAAAATCTCATCTCGTACTGCGTCACGGACATATCACAATGGTGAAGCTGCTCAAACTGTCTGCACAGCTCCTCTCTGCGGGACTGAGGCACGAACTTCTCCAAAAAGACCACGGAGAACTGCTTCCAAGTAAAGGGTGCTGCGCCAACATGCCTACGCCTCTTGTAAGTCTCCCACCATCTGAGTGCAGCCCCAAAAAACTGAAAAGTAGTGAATGAGACCTCACTGGTCTCCAGGATACCCAAGTCCGAAGCATCCGTAGACACCTATCCAGAAAACCTTGAGCATCCTCTGACTCAGTACCGCTAAATGGTGGAGGTCGAAGCCTCTAAAATCTCTCAAGTCTCCTCTGCTCATCATCTTCTATAACAGGAACTACTAGGGCCTGAACAGCTGTAACCGGTTGGGCTAGTAGTGCCCCTGATATCTGAAGTCCCTGTACTACCTGGTCTGGAGTACGGGCAACAGGGGTATGAGTACCTCCACCGGCTTGAGAAGTGGCAGGTGCGGCCTGAGCCGAAACCACCTGAGCCAGACCAGTGCAAGCTGCCAATATCTGGGCCAAAGTCTCCTAAAGGCCTGGAATCTCAATGGGCACAACTGGTGCCTGAGCTGACCATGTCGGCTCGGCTATATCTGGAATCTGCTCCTGAGCTTGAGCAACTGGTGGTACTATAAGTGCTGGTCCAGCTATGGTATGAGTTACACCTCGACCTCTACCTCGACCTCGACCTCTACCACGGCCCCGGCCTCTCACGACCCTAACCGGTGGTACTGGTGGCTGACCATCCGATTTGGTAGTACGTGTCCTCACCATCTATGAGAGAATAGAATAACAGAATTTTAGTTTCCGGAATTAACAAATTCGCACGATAGAATACAAGAAAGTGAAATTTTCCTAAGGGTTCTGCAACCTCTCGAAGATAAATACAGACGTCTCCGTACCGATCTGCAATACTCTACTAAACCTGCTCATGACTCGTGAGACCTATGTAACCTAGGCTCTGATACCAACTTGTCACGACCCAAAATCTCACCCATCGTGATGGCGCCTATCTCAATACTAGGCAAGCCGACAATCTCAATAAATCATAATTTCTCTTAAGTTTGAAAATATAATATTTAAATACAATATAAAATCCCACAAATACTGATACAAACACTCCCCAAAACCTGGTATCACTAAGTACATGAGCATATATATATTACAAGTCTGGAGAATACGGTCTATAATAATCTGAGACCAAATACAATAAATAAAATGATAGGGAAAGAGAGACAAGGTCTGCGAAACATGACAGCTACCTCTGAATCTCCGCAAGATCAGCTGCGCGGAAGAATCAACACCCGCTATGTCCAGGAACACATGGGCCTGCACACGAAGTGCAGGGTGTAGTATGAGTACAACCAACTCAGCAAGTAACAATAATAAATAAGGAACTGAAGATAATGACGAGCTACACAGTTATAGTTCATTTCCAATAATTCCAACAAAGAATAGACATGTTTTCAAATCCGGCAGTTTAAGTCAAATCAATTTTATACTGTTCAAGTTCATGTAATCCGGATATACAATCTTTCAGAGAATTTCACAACAATGACAGCTAGCAACTAAGTGCAGCCACAAATGAACAGCAAGTACAGCCTCTCAGGCCAATAATCACTCCACTCGTCACAACAACTCATCACTTCGGCTCTCAGCCCTCAGCACTCACACTCAATGGGTACCCGCGCTCACTGGGGGGTGTACAGACTCCGGAGGGGCTCCTACAGCCCAAGCGCTATAATCTGCACGGAAAACTCACGTGTTGCACGACCAACTCACGTTCTATAGTATAATATCTCACAGTTAGGCCCTCGGTCTCACTCATTCATAAAGCTCTCCAGTCTCTCGGGCTCTCAACAATCATAGAATCAGCCCAAACAACAATGATATGATACATCAATAATGAACAATAGAGATTGAGATACAATAATCAAGTAAGTTATGACTGAGTACAAAACAACAATTTAAGCAGTTAATTCAACATGTACACGGCCTATGTGGGTCCCAACAATACCAACATATAGCCTAAACATGGTTTCTAACATAACTTATAGTCAAATTTCCACAACACATAGAGGACACATAACTATCAACAAATTATTCAACTTAATAGTTTTCACGGGACGGACCAAGTCACAATCCCCTCGGTGCACGCCCACACGCCCATCACCTAGCATGTGCTTCCCTCCAAAGTAATCACATGATATCAAATTCTGGGGTTTCATACCCTCAGCACCAAATTTAAAACTGTTACTTACCTTAGAGCGTGAAACTCTTTACTCTGCTATGACTTTGCCTCGTAATTCGGCCTCTGAATTCCTCGAATCTAGTTACAAATAATCCATTTCAGTCAATAAAATTTATTGGAATTAATTCCATAAGAAAATGCTAATTTTCCATAAAAATCCGAAATTTATCTCAAAAATCGCTTGTGGGGCTCACATCTCGGAACTCGACAAAAGTTACAAAATCCGAAAGCCCATTCAACCACGAGTCTACCCATACAAATTTTACCAAAATCTGACCTCAACTCGACCCTCAAATCTACAAATCTTATTTCCAAATTTTTAAGTTCCAATCTTCGATTTACACCTCAAAATCATGTAATCTAGTCGGATTATTCGATGATAATTCAATATTAAGGAGTAGAAATTATCACAAGGGACTTACCTCAAGTGTTCCTTGAAAATCTATTAAAAATCGCCTCTCCTCAAGCTCCAATTTGTCAAAAATGGCAAATGGGACGAAGTCCCAGCTTTATAATTCTGCCGAGACCGCCTCGGCCCTTCCTCGATCTTGGCCTTCAATCGTGGTAATCGATCCTGGGTCTCGATCTTGGGCCTCGATCCAGGGCCTTGATTATGACCCTCGATCCTGGCCCTCGATCTTGGGCCTTGATCAAGAGCCTCTATTCTAGTCCTCGGCCATGCCTTCGATCGTGGCCCTCGACCCTGGGCTCGATCGCGGCTTCGATCCTGGTCCTCGACCCTGCCTTCGATCGTGGCCTTCGACCCTGGGCTCGATCGTGTCTTGACTCTAGGCTCGATTTTTAGGCTCGATTCTGGGCTCGAGTTTGGCAGAAGAAATTTCCAGCATATGGAAATTGCAGCAGCTGTTGTAGTTCAATTTTTGATCCGTTAACCATCTGAAACTCACCCCGAGACCCTCGGGACCTCAACCAAATATATCAACAAGTTCTAAAACATCATACGAAGCTATTGGAATGATCAGAATTCTAATCCGAGGTCGTTTACACATAAGTCCACATCCGGTCAACTTTTCTAACTTAAATATTTTTAATTATGAGACTAAGTGTCTCATTTCACTCTGAATTCCTTCCGGACCCGAACCTACTACCCCGGCAAGTCATAAAATAACTGTAAAGCATAAATTGAGCAGTAAATGGGAGAACAGGGTTATAATACTCAAAACGACATGCCGGTCGTTACAGCTAAAACGCGGGATGTTATTTCGGGAAAATAATTTTTAAAACTAAATGTGAAGGCTCCCGCGGTGATATAAGAAAAGATTGTGAATTTATTTATGATTTGGGACTATGAGGCAGTACCTCGGGAGTGCCCTTTATTAAAATTTATTTATGATTTGGGACTACGAGGCGGTACCTCGAGAGTGAGTGCCCTTTGTTGAAATTTCTCTATGGCTGCACTTGCCTTTGGTTATTTTGTTTTTCCGTGATATGTAAATCCTTGTGTTCTTCCATGATGTATTATTTGACTTTATTATGTGTTTTATATTCCTTTTTGTATTGTGTTGGCTTTGGCTCTTCATATAAGACTCTGAGGATTCGTGTTTCTTGTTTTTACTGGTTTTCGAGGTTTGAGTTGTTTTGAATAAAAAAATTGCTATTATGTTATAATTTAATAAATTTTACATCCAAATCAGTAGCTATCGGATGCTTCATGTTTTATTTGAAATATCATTTTCTTCACCCAAACGATTTCTATAATAAACTCATTTCTTTGTTGATTTCTTACTTGATTTAAAAATTGTAAACTTACTTTATTGAAAATAAATTGATCATGTGAATCTTATATACACTGATATTTTTGGTACGTGAGTTGTCCGTGTGGTTGTGATAGAGATATGGGCACGAGGTGCCGTGAAAATATAAAAATGGGCCGAGACCCGTATTTTATTATTATGAAACGAGGTGTCATAGAGTGATTTTTTATTTGAAAGAATTATATTCGAAAGGTTTTATTTGAAAAACTTATATTTTAAAGACGTATATTTGAAAGACTTGTTTAATTGGTTGTACTTGGGTTCCTTAATTGTTGAACAATACTTATGGTGTCCTCACTGCCTTGTTGTGTATGTCCCTGGTTGATTCTTGTTGCCTTGCTGTTTATATCACGGGTTGATTATTGTTCCTATCGCTGCTAGTTGTTTCCATTATTTTTGTATACTGCTACATTACACAGGTTATTTGACTAGTGAGTGTCTTGATTGTACCTCGTCACTACTCCGAGGTTAGTCTTGATACTTACTAGGTACCGACTGTGGTGTACTCATACTACACTTCTGTACATTTTTGTGCAGAACCAGGTATTGGATATATCGGACTCGAGCAGAGTTAGATTGTTGATAGCAAGGATTCAAGTTAGAGCTGCTTGGTCGTCGCAGTCCCTTGGAGTCTTCTCCTTATATTGTACTGCCAGTTGTATTCGAACAATATTGTATTGTTATCTGAGATATTCTCACGTATTCAGTTGGAGTTCGTGACTCTATATTACCGGTCTTGGGAGGTTGTTATAATTGTTTCCGCTTTTGGTTTCGACACTTGTATTAAATTATCTATTTTTTTTTAAAAAGGGCTCGAAATATAATTGTAATCGGCTTACCTAGTCTTAGAGACTAAGTGCCATCACGACGTCTGTGGTGGGATTTTGGGTCATGACAACAAGTTAGCCACATATATTGGAAGCTTTATTTATCTTAAGCTAATGTTTATGTAAATGTACTTTTGAGAATAGAAGGAATAATTCAAAGTCCTTTTGTTTTTATCTTACTTCTTGTCCAAATGATAGGTTAAATTCTTTTTCATTTGAAACTTGTGCCGGAATGAACATGAGACGTCCTCTTCAAGAGCACTGTAAACATAAAGACCTTCTCTTATGAAACCCTCAGTCAAAGGGTAGATACCGGAAGTGTGAATGCCCGGGATCAAAGTTATCAGTTAAAAACAAAAAGAAGTATGATCTTTATCAGTTAAGTAAAAGGAATATTTTTTGCACAATAAATAAGCAAAAGATTTCTTTCATTACTTAAACTGTCAAATTAAATAAGATTTGGCATAGTTACAAGAAAAAATATATATATATTAGTTATTTTTGCTTGCGGAGTCCGGAGAAAGAGAAGTGTTTTTTACTTCACTTGCATGTGAAGGTTGTTCCGCATCAAGACCAAGGCCGTCATCTTTATTTTTTCTTCTTCTTCAGCTTCCTCTTCGGTTGCCGAATACTCGAAGCTGGTGTTCGAAGAGTCAAAAGCAATGGGCCGAGCAGGGATGTTCTCGAGAGCAGTTGCCTCTAGCCCACGAGTTTTGGCAATACAATCATCTATGTTTGCAATGCCTTCTTTAGCTTCCTCCAAAGTTTTCCTCTTCTTATGGTAAATAGCATAGATTTTCTCGATGAGGAAAGAGTCTTCTTGATATTGGAGTTTAGCTTGGAGCTTATCATTTTCAGCTCTCACAATGTTGATCCTGGAATCAAGTTCAGTATTGGTTCTCGCATGAAGCTGGTTCTGCTCCATAACCTTTTTGAACTTTTCTTCTATTCTGGCTCTCTTCTCCTCGGCAGAAGTAGCCTCTTCAGTCGTGGAGCGTAAGCTAACTTCCAAGTTATTGATTTGCTCCATAAAGGCAGACTCACGCTCGGCCGCAGCAGTTACGACATCATGCAGTTCAACCCACTTAGCCTTCGCCTCCTTGATATTCTCATGTAATTGAGCGGCTTCATGGCTGTGGGCCATTTTATCTTGCTCAGATTGCTCTAATCGAGCCTCTATCTCGCCCATTTGAGCAACTTTTGCTTCCAAATCGGGAGGCGCTCAACAAGCTGAATTCGTTCAGCAACAAGTTGATTTTGTTCAGTGTAATCTCTTCTTTATCCAAAATCAACTTTTGCAGGTCCTCAGAAGCATGGAGATTAGCCCAAAAAGGTTAGAGTTGAGGTTATGGAGGCAAAGTTTAGAGAGGAAAAAGAAAAGAGATAAAGATTAAATTGATACCTATTGTTGATCAGACATTCAAAAGAAATATTATCCATCTTTCTCCAATATTTGTATGTGGCCAATGGTTTCAAGTAATTAGCGACCTCTACCAGCTTGGAAAGTAGGTGGCACTCATTCGAAACCGTGAGAATGACACTTCGTTTTCAACTAGGATTTTGAGCGGGTGTCGGGTAAGTGTTCCCTAAATTCCCATGATCGGATGATCGTGTGGAAGGAACATCTTCTCTTTGTTCGGTTGGGGTCAGTGGAGAGGCAACAGCTGGTGTAGAAGGACTTATGGTTGTAGTTGGTGTAGAAGTTGATGGCGGAGGAATGTCAGATGCAGAACTCCTCGAAACGTGAGCGTCGACAGGAGTCCGGAAACGAGACTCATCATTTTCAGCCAATTCCATTTCCTTAAAGAGTCCTTGAACTTCTCCCGATTGAGGTGTTTGAAGCTTTCCCGACTGAGCATCCGGTTGAGCTGATAAAGATCTTTCCCTTCTTTGAAGAGGAATCACTTCATCATCAGTTCCTTCATCGACAAGGACCACTGTGGTTGGTCCGGTTGGAGCTTCAATTGTTAAAGTCTTATCCCGAGTCCTAGTTTTAGAGGTACGTTTTTTCTTTGGTTTCTTATCCTTGGGCTGGGGACTCCGGGAGGAAGCACCTTCACCAGAAGAAAGAACGGCTTCATGAGACCTCTTCTGGTTGAGGATGTCTTGTAATTGTTGATCGGCTTCCTCTGGGTTATTAGAAACCTCAACAACGGGGCAAGCAACATATCACTTTGGAAAGCCTGTGTATTGCAAAAAATGAGTCAATAAACAGATTCTGAATCATGTTGGAAAATGAAAGAAGGAGGGAAGAACTTTGTTTTACTTGGTGATCGGGAATGCCCCACAACTTAATTTATCCGATAAAATACTAGGGTCTCATGTAGCCCATGCTGGATTAATCGCATTCTGGGCTGGAGCAATGAACCTATTTGAAGTGGCCCTTTACTTACCATGGTTTTTGGATTTCCAATTAAATTTGGGAGCCATTTCTTTCCACCTTCGAAAGTTCGGAGGCAGAAATATCAAGAATCTTCTGTACCTATTAGGACAGGTTCTTTACCTGTGGTGGTTCCCAATGAATAGCTGGAATAAGGAAAGTAAAAAGTCAACAAAGGAGGAAATTCTTTTTAAATGCGATAAGGAAAAGATATTCGAAGACTTACGAATAAGACTCCAAGATTCAGGAGTTGGAGGGGTTGTTGCCAGTAAGATGTCTTTGGTGGCAATAACAACGAACCGTTCCATCTAGCTACGGTCGTTGTCATCATCAACGCTGGTAAGGATGGCATGATGGTCACGTGCGCTGAACTTTAGCACACCTCCACGGAAGAAAAACGGGGAGTAGAGATTGATCAAATGTGCAAAAGTTAGGGTTTTCCCGATCTCGGAGAACAGTTTTCGAAGGCAAGCCGCCGTACGCCATACTGAGGGGCCTACCTGAGCTAAGCAGATTTGGTAACGGAGGCAGAATTCTAAAATTGTGGAATTAATTTCTTGACTCAATCTCAAAATGAAGGGATATGTATAAACATACATGAACCCGGGTCTGGTGAAGGTGACCCTTTCCATTTCATTGGGGGCGAAGATTTCGATGTTTTTTCAGTCGCATTCTTCCTTTACGACGGGAATACTAATAGAACAGATGGAAGAATGGTACCTGCATACAGGCCACTTTCTGTCACTATTGGGTTTGATAGTTTCCTTTTGGATTTGAAGGTCTAACTGGGTGTTAAGTTGAAGAGGTATGATGGTGGTAACGGTAGGAGGCTCGGAGTCAGCATCGACTTCTTTCGTTTTATTCTTTTTAGGGCCACCACCAAAGAGAAGGCCGTAGTTTCCGAGAACAACGGCAACTGAAGACATGGTGATAAGAAATTTGAGTAGTGAGATTTTACTGAGAAAGAGGAAGTTTGCAGTAGGGTTCTAAGAAAAGTCGAAGAAGAAGAAGAGTTTGTAAAAGTGAAGAATAAAAGTGATGAGTGGTGGAGAAGTTTATAGACGGCAAAATTCATGGTATGATTACATTGAAAACTCGCGCAAATATTTGCCGAATCAAGGGATAACACGTGTTCGACTCATTAAATGCGAGGAGACGTGCGTCCTTTCAAGTGTCAGAAACCGTTCAGGAACTTTCCCGCCAAGTAAAGGGGTCTTATCTACTTCCCGATAACACAAAGTTTTGTCACCGAAAAGTAGGGAGACTATCTGTATGGGGTAAAACCAGTTAGCGACAGTTTGACAAATGACGAGATGACACGTAGAACTAAAGACAGATAAAATATGAGTCAGTAAATAGTTGGCACCGGATATAAGCATGTGACCGGTGCTGAATAAGTTCAGAAGGCATTGGAACCAAGAACGAAGATTTGAAAGGAAGACATCGGCTAGAAAATGCAGCATTCAATGAGCAGTCGTTACAAAGAATCTATATATTAGCGTTCGACCATTATGCATCCATCGTTAGGGGTTTTATTCTCATTCAAGAAGAGCTTGATTTGGGGATCTTGTCTCCCTGAATAGATCTATAAATGGGAAAACTTGTATCCATAGTTGGACACGAAAATCATCTGAACTAAAAGGCTATAATTTGCTCTCACTATATAAAATTATTTGCTTACTTTTGTTCTTAACATTTCTCTTATTATCGCTTCCGGGGAGGCTCAACATACAACCATGCTTGTATTTCCTTTAAGTTATTTTTATAATCTTGATTTTGTTCTTATTTATTCATATTTCTGGATCAAATTAATTCATGTGTCTATAAACCACGCTACAAATTCAACTGTACCGTTTTAATAAACAATTATATACAGACTAAATTCTTCCAAAATGGCAAGGGAGGAGAAACTCAAACTTTTTACTCACGATACAGTTAATTACAGATCTGTCTTGCCTACCGTATGTATCTTTACAAAAATTCACTCAAAGATCAAAAATAATAATCCACGATCATTATTGCCAAATCACCTCATGCATTAAAGAATTACAAATTGCCTAATGTCATCTTCATTTCACATGTATAACTCATTTTAAATGTCTACATTTACTTAAAGTGGCTCAACTGCCTCATGAAGTAGCTATCAGGATCATGAACCTCCAAGAAATGCAGTGAAGTTGCAGCAGTGAGAGTTACCTCTTCTGGAAGTTGAAAGATTTTATTGCATAAGCAAAAATCACCGCAAACAGCACGCTAAAACTGACTACCAAAAAACCAGCGATCCCAATGAAATCATGTCTATACCCAAACACAGTCTTGACTAAAAGCTTTATCGGAACTGTCTGAATGCCATCCGATAGTTTCACAAGTCTATCATCGTCAGCATACTGAGATGCGACAAGGCCATATAGAGTCCAAGCTACAGGATTTGCCCAGTAGTACCATCTCCACCATATTGGGATCCTCTGTTTCAAAAGAGTAGAGGAAGATGCTATTAGAAACAAAAGAGACGAGAAGTTTTAGCGAAGGACCTCTAGTGCCATCACATTTTAAACTTGGCAGCAATTAATTCGAAACTGGTCAGAAATCAGTCTTCAATAGCTCTTGATATTCAGTGATTTAAGCGAAAAATAGAATGTCTGATGTTTGAATCATAGAGAAGAATGTTAGTTCATTACCTTATGAGGTATCATGAAACCACTAAAAAGGTTCCAAAGCATGTAAAAAGGAGCAGCAATAATGGCAGCCACATTGTGGTTGGGCGTGGCTGCAGTTGTCATCATTCCAAAAAAGGTGAAGTACAACATAGTGAAGTACATAAACAATATGTACCATAAAAATTTCGAAGCAGTCCATTCAAAGGCTGCCGTTGAATAGAATATGCTGCTGTATATTACTGCCTGTGCGAACACATAAGGAAACTCAATAGCAACCTGCATAGGAAAAGTGGAGCACTGTTAATACCAAAGATCAAGAAGTTTTTAACTATTAACAAAATGGATATAGTCGGAAATCTTTAGACCGCACCTGAGCGAATGCAAATGGTAAAGCTGAGTACATCCCTGCAGCTCTCTCTCTGTATGAAACAGATCTTTCAACAGAAACAACTGGCTGGACAGCAGTGCTATTTGTAATTCCAATAAACAACACTGCAGCATACATGGATCCCATAGCATTGAATAAATCCTGCTGTGAGTCCCTGTTTGGTTATCAAATGAAGAAGCTCAGATACAGTAACATATCACCAGTTAGGTACAACTAATGATCAGGACAAAGGCCTGTAAGTATTGCACAAAGAATTAAGCCCCCTCCGTCTTCTTGCAAGAGTGGATGAAAATGTTAGTTGTATGTCAAAAGAAAAAAGACAACTTTTTTTTGCATTTCACTTCCATTTGTGGTCAATTTCCAGGTATACATGACCAGAACGAAATTCTCTTCCAGGCACCTAAATATAACACC
>AWOL01S0066849.1:2828-21552 GCA_000715115.1 Nicotiana otophora
GACTTCGAGGAAGTTCGACGCTATTTGGGTTATTGTGGATCGGCTGACCAAGTCCGCGAACTTCATTCCAATTGGTACTACTTACTCTTCAGAGCGGTTGGCTGAAATTTACCTCCGAGAGATCGTTTGCCTGCATGGTGTCCCAGTTTCCATCATTTCAGATAGGGGTACTCAGTTCACATCGTAGTTTTGGAGGGCCGTGCAGCGAGAGTTTGGTACTCAGGTTGAGTTAAGCAAAGCTTTTCACCCTCAGATGGACGGACAGTCCGAGTGCACTATTCAGATATTGGAGGACATGTTGCGTGCTTGTGTCATTGATTTTGGGGGTTCATTGGACTAGTTTCTGCCACTCGCAGAGTTTGCATATAACAACAATTATCGGTCGAGTATTCAGATGGCTCTGTACGAGGCTTTGTATAGGAGGAGGTGTAGATCTCCGGTTGGATGGTTTGAGCCGGGTGAGGCTAGGCTCTTACGTACAGACTTGGTCCAGGACGCATTAGATAAGGTGAAATTGATTCAGGAGCGGCTTCGCATGGCACAGTATAGGCAGAAGAGCTACGCGGATAAGAATGTCCGTGATGTGTCTTTTATTGTTGGGGAGAAGGTTTTGCTAAAGGTATCACCCATGAAGGGTGTTATGAGGTTTGGGAAAAGGGGCAAGTTGAGCACCCGGTTCATTTGGACTTTTGAGGTGCTTCAGAGGATAGGAGAGGTGGCTTATAAGCTTTCCTTGCCACCCATCTTGTCGAGTGTGCATCAAGTGTTTCATCTTTCCATGCTCGAAAAGTATATTAGAGATCCATCCCATGTTTTGGATTTCAGCACGGTTCAGTTAAAGGGTGTTATGACTTATGATGTGGAGCCGATGGCTATTTTGGATCGGCAGGTTCGAAGGTTGAGGTCAAAGGATATAGCTTCAGTAAAGGTGCAATGGAGAGGTGATCCTGTGGAGGAGGCCACTTGGGAGACTGAGCAGGATATGCGGATCAGATATCCACACCTATTTGAGACTCTAGGTATGTTTCTAGACCCGTTCGAGGATGAACGAATGTTTAAGAGGGGGAGGATGTAACGACCCGGCCGGTCGTTTCGATAATTGTAACCCTGTTTTCCCCATTCCTACTTCTTTTTGTGTTATTCAATAATATTATGTTATATCGAGTTAGTTGGTTCGATTCCGGAAGAAACTCGGAGTGAAATGAGACACTTAGTCTCATAATTGAAAATTTTAAGTTAGAAAAGCCGGATATGGAGCTATATGTAAACGACCTCGGATTTAAATTTTGATGATTCCAATAGCTCCGTATGGTGAATTCGGGGTCAGAATCTCATCCTAAAAATTTGAATACCTCTGTTATGTCATTTAGGACTTGGGTGCAAACTTTTAGGTCAATCGGACGTGATTTGATAGGTTCCGGAGTTGTTTGTAGAAATTAGAAATTTCAAAGTTCATTAGACTTGAATTGGGGTGTAATTCATGGTTTTAGCATTGTTTGAGGCGATTTGAGGATTTGACTAAGTTCGTATGATGTTTTAGGACTTTTTTGTATATTTGGTTGAGGTCTCGAGGGCCTCGTGTGAGTTTCGGATGGTTAACGGATCAAAATTTGAACTAGAACAGCTGCTCCAATTTCCTTCTGTTGGAAATTGCTTCTGCCCATCCTAAATGCCTTGTAGCCTCCTGCTTATAAGTGTGGTGCACAACATACCCATAAACAAGACTCTACTAGACACGGCTTGCAGACTCCCTAGGACAGAACTGCTCTGATCTGATACCATTTTTGTCACGACCCAAACTGATGGGCCACAACGGCTACCCGGTAACTTACTCAACCGAGTACCAACCTAACGTATCTTTTCGTATCATACTATCATAGGAAAATGAGAAGGAAAGGCTGCCGTGAGATAACTAGAATAAAATATGTAATACTAACTTATACATAAGACATATGGCCTATAAGACCAAAATGATTACTCGTACACTGAACATAGGCCGATAGGGCCATACAATCTTTCATATACATGACATTGTGTAAATCAGAGATTGAAACTTAGAAATTTGGAAATTAGATTTGTAGATTGAGGGTCGAGTTGAGGTCGGATTTTTGTAAAATTGGTATGGGTAGACTCGTGGTTGAATGGGCTTTCGGATTTTGTAACTTTTGTCGGGTTCCGAGACGTGGGCCCCACAGGCAATTTTTGAGCCAATTTCGGGTTTTGGTCTAATTTTGAAGCTTTTCTTGTGGAATTCATTCCATTGGCATATATTGATGGTATTATACTGATTGTGAATGGATTTGGAGCATTTAGAGGCAGAGTCCAGAGGCAAGAGCATTGCGGGGTAGAGATTTGATCGGTTTGAGGTAAGTAACGATTATAAATCTAGTCCTGAGAGTATGAAACCCTGGATTTCGTATCATTCTATTATTTTGAGGTGACGCACACGCTAGGTGATGGGCATGTGGACGTGCACTATTGGGTATTTGTGACATGGTCTGTCCCGTAGCAACTGTAAAGTTGCATACTTTGTTGAAACCATTTGATACTTATATTTTTTAGAAAGAATTTCAGTAAATTGGGCTGAATGCAATGTTTGGGCCTTGCGCCAATGCTGTTTGGACCATCAGGGGCTGTTTCTTATCATCCTCTCACTGTTTTTGATTGGAAATCTATACTCAGTCATGTTTATATTTGTTTACCGCTTAACTCATTTTTATGACTCTATTTTGATGCATATAAATGTTTTGGGCTGAATGCCATGTTTTACTGGAATGCTCGAGGGCTTGATTTGTGAGGATGAGTGTGGATCGAGGCTGCCCGCCTGCAGCATACTTGTGACTGAGTGAGGCCGAGGGCCTGATTGCTGAGGATGAGTGTGGATCGGGGCTGCCCGCCTGCAACATACTTTATTATTATCGCACGTGAGTTGTCCGTGCAGATTATAGCACTTGGACTGAAGGAGCCCCTCCAAAGTCTGTACACACCCCCAATGGGCGCAGGTACCTACTGAGTGTGAGTGAAGAGTGCTAAGTGCTGAGTGCTGAGTGACTAGTGCCGCTCACCTTTGCATTTTTCCTCTATTTGAAAGCTGTTTAAAAATATTCTTAAATGATTTATATTGGAACTGGGTTTAAACGAAATATTTTGATTCAAATCCTTATTTTAAAAGCATGAGGTATTTTATTGAGATTTCATGATATGAACGTTATATGCTTTATTGCTAGTCACTACTGCTCAGTCTTTATTTATTGTTGTTACTTACTGAGTTGGCGTACTCATGTTACTCCCTGCACCTTGTGTGCAGATTCATGTGTGGCTGGACACGGTAGCGGTTATTGAGTGTTCTGGTTGCAGATTTGTTTGGAGATAGCAAGGTAGTTGTTTGGTGATCGCAGCCCCTGCTCTTCTCCCTCTTATCTTCCTCTAGTAGTATTTAGCTATTTTTCCAGGCTGAGTTAGCCTTGATATTGTTAGACAGATTATAGTAGATACTCATGACTAGTGACACCCCGATGACGGGCTTTTCTTTTCCGCACTTCTATTTTTCTTGATTTGAACTCTTTAAATAGAGGTTTTATATTAAATAAACTTGAAATTATCTTTGAAATGAAAATATCGTTTTGTTTTGGAAATGAGTCGGCTTGCCTGGTTCCACGATAGGCGCCATCATGACTGGAGTGAGTTTTTGGGTCGTGACAATATGCATCCCTTCTTAATTTTGGTGTGTTTCCTACCCTAAAGATAAATTAGAGATGAAAAACTCAGAATTTCGATTTGTAATATTTAACTTGTTTTTTTTCTCCATTCGATAATGATGCTATAACACCCCGGACTTTAGATAGAGTCCCACATCGGCAAAACATAAGAGTGATGCTATGTATATAAGTTAACACGCCTTAGACCCTAGTGACGCATTTTAAATCCGTGAAGGCCTAGGCCTAAAGCGGACAATATCACTAGCGGGCTGGTCTGCTACAAATGGTTTCATAGCCACTATTATGTCAGCCATGTTGATGGTGGGTTAGAGTTCAACTGAGTTTATGCAAATCTCGGTTAGGAGGGGCAAACCTCAGTGTTGAGTCTAGGCTAATCCCATGCGGTGGGGCAAACCTTAGCGAGGACGTTGTGTCCATAAGAGGGAGTGTATGTAGCACCCAAACTTTAGACAAAGTCCCACATCACCAAAACACAAGAGGGCTTTGATACCACTCTTGTGTTTTGCCGATGTGAACTCTGTCTAAAGTCTGGGTGGTGTTACAGATGCCTATTGCACCTTTCTAAAATAGGAACCAAATAAATTCCACTTCATATGAAGTACATCTTCAGCTCTCTTTGATACTTTGTAGTACTCTAGAATTTTAATGTAAAAGATTTGAGATCTTCCTTTGTTTTCTTTATTGTCTTTTTTTAAACTTTATCTTCTCAGGTACAATATTAAGAGTGTAATATATTACCGCAGCTGGTGTTTTCATCTACTTGCGAATTTGCTTGCATATTTCTGCAGAGCTCACTTTTGGAAATTTGAAAACTTGAATTGAGCCCTCACTAAGACACAACTAGGGTTGTTATTTATCGGTTTATTTCTTAAATATGTCACGACCCAATATCTCACCTCAGGCGTCGTGATGGCACTTAGTCTCTAAGACTAAGTAAGCCGATTTTAATTACAATTCAATCCATTTTTTTAAATAGAAACTAACAGCGGAACAAATATGAATATAACAACCTCCCAAGACTGATAGTACTGAGTCACGAACTCTAACTGATACATGAAATTATCTCGAGGATCGAATATACAGTACTGATCGAATAAGAAATCAACAGTACAATAAAATTGAAAGACTCCAAGGGACTGCGATGACAAAGTAGCTCTACCTTGAATCCTTACGATCCCGCTTCACTCTGCCCAAGTCTGATATCTCCAATACCTGGTTCTGCACAAAACTCTACAGAAGTGTAGTATGAGGACACCACGGTCGGTCCCCAGATGCATATTGTCACGACCCAAAACTAACCCCTGTCGTGATGGCGCCTATCGTAGAACTAGGCAAGCCGACTCATTTCCAAAACAAACCGATATTTTCATTTTAAAGAAAATTTCAAGGTTATTTAACATAAACCTTCATTTAAAGAGTTCAAATCAAATAAAAAAATAGAAGTGCGGAAAAGAAAATCCCGACATCGGGGTGTCACTAGTCATGAGCATATACTACAATCTATCTAACAATATCAAGGCTAACTCAGCCCGGAAAATAGCTAAATACAACTAAAGGAAGATAAGAGGGAGAAGATCAGGGGCTGCGATCGCCAAACAGCTACCTTGCTATCTCCAAGAAGAATCTGCAACCAGAACACTCAATAACCGCTACTGTATCCAGCTACACCTGGATCTGCACACAAGGTGCAGGGAGTAACGTGAATACGCCAACTCAGTAAATAACAACAATAAATAAAGACTGAGCAATAGTGACGAGCAATAAAGCATATAACGTTCATATCAGGGAATCTCAATAAAATACCACATGCTCTTAAAAGAAATCAGGATTTGAATCAAACATTTCGTTTAAATCCAGTTCCAGTAAAACTCATTTTAAAGACATTTTTCCAACAGTTATTCTAACAAAGGCTCAATGCAAAGGTGAGCAAAAATGATGAAATCATAAACAGCCCCTCGGGCAAACCTCACAATCACTCGTGCCACTCGGGCATACCTCACAATCACTCTTGCCACTCGGGCATACCTCACAACACTCTTGCCTCCCAGTCACAATAACTATTTCCTTTGGATGTTTGGCTAGTAAATCTAGGATAACTCTTACCCTAGCTGTACTTGGTCATGTCTTTGCTTGTGTCGCCTTATCGATTGCAATTGGTTTTCCAGCAGCTGCTGCTATGGACATTAGATCCCTTCTTGCGAAGAGGTCTGGTGATAAATTAGGCAGCGAAATCCACACTGCAGCCATTGATGTCTCTTTTTTAGGATTGAAATCAAGTGTTCATGGAAAAATTCTAAGTTGATGTTCTTCCCCATTGAATGGTAGATAGTTTACTGATCTCGATAAAGCTATAACAAAATCATCATATTGATCAAAACGAACCAAAATTTGTCGACGAGCCAGTAAACCTGTCAAACAGTTGCCCTTTATGCCAAAGTGTTTGGGCAGTAGATTTTTCCATATATTCAAATCTGGTGCAGCTTGATTAACTTTGATGACAATGGCCTCGTGTAATCCTTCCGTCCTTGTAAATTCTTCTTGTTCCTCCATAGAAAACGTTAGAGTTGGAGTTCCATGTATAAGCTCGATAGGATTTAGCTTCGTTGTTGTTGGATTTTGGACAGACCTGTTTGTCATTAACCTTGCGGCATATGAAGCGATGGGATTTGGAGTAGAATTAGTATTTCCCACATCTAAAGGATTGGTAGAAAGCTGCTCATCCATGGCAGCCTTGAAATTTCTCAAATCGTCATTCTTAGCCTTAAATAAATAAAAAAGGTCTTTACTTTTAAATTAAATACTTTTGAGTTCCTTTATAAACCTTTTGAGTAATTACCACACTGACTTTTGAGAATTTGGGTATTATATGAAGGATTAATTCAATAAATTTTGTTTTAATTTGAAAAAGTCTCTGAGGCTTACTCTTTACTAAAACAACGCGCCCCGAATGCCCAGGAGTACGCCCCAAATTGCGGGGCGTACGCCTCTTGAGACTTTCGCCCGACACCATCGCCCCGGGGCATTTTTGGTACGCCTCGCCACGGGGCTCGCTCCAGAAATGCCTTTTAAAACAGAGATTCTTAGAACTCATTATACCGGCAATGAAATCCCCCGATTTTTGTCGAAGAGATAGCTCTTGATGTGGAAAACAAACCCCATCTCTTAGAATTGCAAAATCTGAACAAGAATCGTGCTGGAACATTCCAGCAGTTCCATTGCGATTTTGAGCTACAGTAATCGCATCACCAAAAAGGAGATCTGAAGCATTTGGGTTTGAGTTTAATAGAGCGCCCCGTTGGGGTTTGTACGCCTTTGGACTATGCATCTTTTGGGACTGGTCCGGTGGCTTTTGGACGACGGCACAGTGGCCATTACTGTGTTGTCCGGTTACTAGGTAAGTGACTTGCCTACCCTTGTGTGGGGAAAATTCCCTTAGGATTTTGTACTGATTTTACTATGTGAGCGTCGTGTATGCCCATGCATGGATACTTGCTTCATCTTTTGCGGTATTCTTATAAGTTCTTTAAAAGTGGAATTTAATGGCAATCGGTGTGTGCGATTCATTCGGTCCAGTCTTTGTCATAAGTTAACTTTCAAAGAGAAATACTGAAGTTTCTGTGTATCCTATACTAGAAAAGCACGTCTTTAAATATCTGATGTATTGTGAAGAAATTAGACGTTCTTGACGTATCACACTTTTCGTGTGCATGCGCTTTTGCTGCTAAATTTTAGAATATATTTGTTTTTAAAAATGTATGCATAAAATATGTTTTTTTAAATATCCATATCACACGTTTGACTTGGGTATTGTTGTGAGGTGCCTTCCTGAAATACCCAGGAAAGGCGACGTAAGGCAATGCAACCGACTTTCGTGTGATTACTTTTTGCCAGTTGAAGGACCCCTCCGCATGCTAGACTAGACTGTCAGTGCCGTGCGGAAAAGCCAATGTCAGAATCACAATTTGTAACGAGAAAATTGAATGAAAGCTTGCTTGTATTAACAGGGAACAATGATTGAAAGAAAGACAACGTGGTGCCAGGAGGGGAGGAGACACTAATGGAGAGATTTGATTGCTTGCAAAAAACTTCAACGACTATACCCTCCTTATATATATCATAAAAATAAAAAATTAAGTTATAGGAGTAGACATAAATAAGCTAGAAAATCATAATGCAAATACAAGAAGTAAAACTACTCTATATTTACATGGAAAGAGACCTAGGCTTATAAAAACAAAGAGCTGGTTCAGCTGCCGACACTTGTAAGGGCGGCGTCCTTGTCAATAGCATTAGTGTGCGCAGGACATGAGCGTGTGTGCTGGCTACGGGGCATCTGCTTATAGGCGCAAGATGCGGGCTAGCACTGCCTCCTGACGGCCGCTTTTGAGCATCACCTGTTGCTGGGCGCAGGTAAGCACCCTCCACTTCCAACCAAGAGGTTGTGAGTTCGAGTCACCCCAAGAGCAAGGTGGGGAGTTCTTGGAGGGAAGGATGCCGAGGGTCTATTGGAAACAGCCTCTCTACCCCAGGGTAGGGGTAAGGTCTGCGTACACACTACCCTCCCCAGACCCCACTAGTGGGATTATACTGGGTTGTTGTTGTTGTTGTTGTTGCTGTTGCTGGGCACAGGCGCGGACTATCGGTGTGGAAACATAGGCACATGCGCACTTGTTGCTTGGTGCAGCCAAGACACAGGAACATCCTCCCTGACACTCGGCGCCAAGAGGTTTATTAGGGTGTTATGGGGAACAACCATGGAGTCATAGGGCAAGATCGGAAAACGGCCCATGCATGACATCATGAAAGATTGATGAGGCCATATGTTAAGGAAGTAGTTAAAACTGGTGCTCACTAATATATTAAGTAGTAAATGAAAAATGATTTTATCACTCAATCCTTAATACATACCAACAAGAACAATCAACTACTAGTACAATCAGAGATGGATCTAGAATTTGGAGCTGCCAGAACTATTTTGGGTTTGGTTTAACCATATTTTGAACTTTTTCGATTTAGGTTATTCTTCTTTTCTGTTTATATAGACAAACCAATCAAACGGAATAATTTACTCCATTTGTTCCAATTTACGTGTACCTATTTCCTTTTTGGTCTGTTCCAAAAGAATAACCCATTTCTAAATTTGAAAACAATTTAGCTTAACTTCCAATTCTACCCTTAATGAGAAGCTTTTATGACCACAGAAATATTCTGAACCCCTTTTTGACTTGTTTAGGACTACAAATTCCAAAAGTCTTTATTTTTTATTAAACTACGTGCCCAATCAAACAAGTTCACATAAATTATAATGGAGGGAGTAATAATTATGACAACTTGGAGCAGAGCTTAAAAATTAAATAATACCTCTAATATAAATAATAATATGTCATTCATTTATAATTTTCCTCAACGAGTTTTTATATTCTAAAGCTAGCTATCATGCGACTCGAGGATGGATAACTAAAACTAAAACATATTGTACATGCATATTTTATATTTTAATATTCAAAGTAAAAATGTATATTAATAGAGACTCATAACTTTGAAATACAAGAAAGAATCAATAAAAAGTGCCGCATGTATATCTGACAGCAAGACAAGGTTGAAGCCTTGATATCAAAAGGGCGACATATACAGAGATGAACCCAAGATATAAAAGTCATGGTGCATTACCGCGATTGATGTAAATCTATCACTCGCCGTATAAAAACCACGAGGGTCTGAATTTTGTTGGATAGTTGAATTTTGATTAATTTATGTTATTTAGTTAACCCGTACTATTAAAAATACTATCTCTTTTTACACAAATATTAAATGGAATCCCAAAAAAGTTCAAACAAGTCAAGGAAGTTCCTATATTAATTTTGATAATTTGATTAAAAGAATAATTCAATTTTGATATATGTTTTTTTTTACTTAAAGAGTAGACCTTTAAATTTAAATTTTTTCCATCTCAATCCTAATGAATTTAATCGTTTTCCTACAGAAATGTAAGGGGTCGTCTATCTCTTTCTCTTCAATATAAGAGGTGTTTGGGTAAAATGGAATAACCTGAAAACTACAAAAGGGCTCGATCGTTAAGAAGAATAAAACAAGAAAAGACAAAAATAGAGCTCCCGCAGCTTGAGGAAAGAAAAAAACAAGAAAAGAAGAAAAGCACAAAAGGAATAAGAAGAAGATGAGTTCCATGTTATTGAAACAAAACTGAAATTTAAAGCTTTGATTCTTAACAAATTCGAACTCAAGATGCACAAAATTCTTAACAGGGGCTTCCTCGAGTAGTGACCCCCTTCCTCACTTATGATGGCGGGTGCCAACTCTTATATATTGGTGTTCCTAGATGTAAATCTATACATATATACTGAAACTTTCCGAAGCCTCAGTCTTATGTATAGGTCCGCCTCCAACACAGGAGAAGGTGAGAAGCTAAGCCTCGGAGGCTTGCTTCATCACAGACACAAGAGCGTGCCAAGAAACCTGTAACATGAGAAGGCTGGCTTGTAGTTAGGTGGGACTACGGGCTCCAATGAGCAATTTGAGTGCCGCTGACACTTTGGAGAAGTTGGCCCGTGACAGTACACATGCATAAAAGCACAGAATTATGTATGAACAACAACGGAAATTAGCATATTTCATATGATGAAGTGTGGAGTGAATAAGATCAATAGAGACTTCATAAGGGAGGTTTAGCTGACCCAGCTTGAAGTCTACCAACCGTTTTCTAGTCGAGAATGCCACATAAGTCTGATATTCTAATATTACTTCATGAATGTTTTGGCTTATATTCTCGGATAGCCCTTTTTTATGCCACTGTTTATATTTTGTTCCTTGTTTTAAAAGATCTGCAAATATAATCTATGCGGTTTACCGATTAAAAACAAAGAAAATGTATCGCCATCAGTTACATATAACTATAAACTAAGTGTACATAATACCAATTTGGCATCGTAAGATCAACTGTATTAGATTAACTGCAAAAGAAAATGATAAGAAAAAGTAACGAAGCTTTGTCCTAAAAAGTTTTATAAAAGAAACTGAATGCTTATATGGTAAGGGTTGGCACTTACAAATTTTTATTTTCGTGCTTCTCATAACCATATTTTAGTTATCTAAACTCCTAATTTCATGTGATGGCTTCATCCAAAACAATAGAAAATATTTTCATGGTTGTTATCAACAAAAAGCTTGAGTTCATCAACCGAAGTTTTAACCTAGAGATAATTTCTAGTTTCTTACTGTGACATTTGAATTATTATATCGAATATGTATGGAAGACATATACTCATTGCAGTTCAAATAATAGGCCATTGAATTGAAGTTCAAGAGGAGGATTAGTTTGAAGTTCACATGCAACTGTTCGAACTTCAGAGTATTGATACAAAGTTCAGTTGCAACAACTTTGAACAGAACAATTAATCTGAAGTAAAAACTGTTGCATCTGAACTTTAGGTCAATGATGCATTGACTTGAAGTTTAGTCGTATTCTATACCAAACTTCAAACCAAAAGAAGAAGAATAGTGTGGGGAAGAGATAGAAGTGATCATGGACGTCGAGGATCTACTGCAAAGGTCTAGGGAGTGGAAAGTTTTACTAGTATTCCAACTCTGGAGAGAAATTGTCAAGAAGACCTCAAAAAACATAAATTGGCCAAGTGGCCTCCTATTTTCTTTTTCGATTTCTTTTGGATTGAAAAATTGCTAAATGAGTGGCTTAAGGTGGTTGGGGCCTTTTTAACATTTTTCAAAATTTATGGGTCACCTATAAGGTTTGAAAATTCTTATTTCACCAAAATATTTTGCAATTTTCTGTTTCATCTCTCTATTGTCTATTCTCACTCTCACTCAAAGTCTACCAGTAAAAAAAAGAACAAGATGAAGGTCTAGATTAGTTGACGAAGACCATGTTAGTAAAAATCTGTTTCAAGGAGATTAGCATTAGAGCGTGCTGCTGAGAAGGAGGAAGAAAACTTGGACATAAATTTAGCACAAACTCAAATGGAAGAGTAGGTTTCCGAAAAAATGATTTTTGAAGAAAAAAGGATAGTGATGATAAATCTTTATGTGGGGAGGATGATGAAAATGGTGATGATGCTGCATAGGAGGATGAAAATGGTGATGTTGCTCAAGAGGTCGAGAAAAATGCTTAAGAAGAAGAAGAAGAAGAAGAAGAAGAAGAGGAGGAGGAGGAGGAGGAGGAGGAGGAAGAAGAAGAAGAAGAATAAGAATAAGAAGAAGAAGAAGAAGAAGAAGAAGAAGAAGAAGAAGAAGAAGAAGAAGAATAAGAAGAAAAAGAAGAAGAAGAAGAAGTTGATGATGATGATGACGAACAACTTGAAGACTGTAAAGATCGATTGGAAAGTGGAACACATGCAACAGTTAAAGGTGACCAGAATGCTCTATCAATTCTTGTGTTTGTAAGGGCAATCGACGCATCTAAGTACAAATTCAGGACGTTTCTAAGAAAGCATAGACATTTTTCGGCCAAGATTAGTGTGATCTCTTGGATTAATTTATTCCATGAGTTTAAGAAAAAACATAGAATAATCAAATTAATGGAAATATTTGGTAGTAGTTGTTTTGGACAGTTTGCAAAACTTTCAGAGCATTGGACACAGTTCAATGGATAGCTTATTCATTTCCTGCTGATTCGTCGAATTTATTGCGTAAAGAAGCATGTGTTATGGTTTTTAGTTGGATACAAGCCTGTTCACTTTGGATTGAAAGAGTTTGCTATGATGACTGGATTGAACTATTGTGTCAAACCAAGTAAAGAAGAAATGGACAAAGTGATGGATGATGGCAAAACATTATGCGACAAAGTTTGTGTATCTAGCAGGAAGGAGGTGAAAGCAGAGAATCTTTTGAAACAGTTGAAGTATGAGAGGTTTGACATAGAAGAGAGGTTTAAGCTTGCATTGTGTGATTTTTCCATTTAATCTTACTTGCAAGGGATAACATAAAGCGTGTTGATAAGAAGTGGATTTGTATAGCTGACAATTTAGAAGTTTTCATGCAATTACCATGTGGCACAGAGTGTGTTGAGTACAATTGAGTACTTGAAGAAGGACATGTTGCCTGTTTACAAATCATATGTGAGAAAGAGTAAGGAAAATAAAATCTCTGGTAAAACATCCAAATCGGCTAGTTATGCCCTGTACGGCTTCCCATGGGCATTACTAGTAAGTATTAAAAAAACCCTTAAGACTATTATTTTATTGCTGCAGACAAAAATAAATATTTTTTTTTCATGAAAAAATTATAGGCATAGGCATACGAAGCAATTCCGCTATTTGGCCATAATGCCGAGAAATCAAAGGTCGTACCGATGCCAAGGATGTTGAGATGGAACAATAAGAAAGTGATATTTTGCCTTGATTGGTACCCCTTTAAGCAGAGCATTGATAATCCTGGTATGGTAAGATAGGGAGTGCAATAACACTCCACTAGTAGATTAGACTCACCAAAAGTAGGAGATTATCAAAGACCTCGTGTCTATTTTTTTGTATTGTTTGTCTATTGACTTCTATCTATGCTATATTTCAGGAGGTGCACCCTTACCCTATTTCTATCCTACGTGAAATGGATATAGACTACGTGAAGAATTTGGTACCATATAACTATGAGATAGTAGATCCTATAATCGACCAGCTAGTGGTTGATTTAGAATGGGTAACTGCCATTAAAAAGGCACTTGGTACAGTGAGCTTAGAGATTAGTGATAAAGTTGACTTTGGTGATGATGACCCTTTGGGTGGGAGTATTCTCCGTTCACCACTAGTTGGTAGTTTTTCTTGTATTAGTAGAGGAGGACCATTCAGGATGTGCAATGCTCAGCCAAGTGATGTAGATGTGCGCGAAGAGTTGAAAGTTGTGAATGACAAATTGGATAAGGTGTTGAAGATCCTTGAGGAGATGAAAAATTAGCAGACCGATCGGGAGATGCGGAGCATATATCCACACCTAATTGAGACTCCAGGTATGTTACTAGACCCGTTCGAGGAGGAACGATTGCTTAAGAGGGGGAGGATGTAACGACCCGGCAGGTCATTTCGAGAGTTATAGCCCGTTTTCCCAATTTCCGCATCCTTTTGTGTTGTTCAGCTATATTATAATATATCGGTTTAGTTGGTTCGGGTCCGGGTGATTTCGGAGTGGATTGAGACACTTAGTCTCTAAAGTAGAAGCTTAAGTTGGAAAAGTCAACCAGACGTTGACTTATGTGTAAACGCCCTCGGATTAGAATTTTGATGGTTCCGTTAAGTGATTTTGGACTTAGGAGCACGTCCAATATGTGATTTGGAGGTCCGTGGTAGAATTAGGCTTGAATTGGCGAAAGCTAGAATTTTGGCGATTTTGGCCGGTAGTGGAAATTTTGATATCGGGATCAGATGGGATTTTCGGAAGTTGAAGTAGGTTCATGGTGTCATTTCAGACCTGTGTGCAAATTTTGAGGTCATTCGAACGTGATTTGGTAGGTTTCGACATCGTTGGTGGAATTCAGAAGTTTAGAAGTTCTTAGGCTTGAATCTGGGGGTAATTTGGTGTTTTGATGTTGTTTTGAGTGATTCGAAGGTTCGACTAAGTTCATATGGTGTTTTAGGATTGGTTGGTATGTTTGGTTGAGGTCCCGGGGGACTCGGGCGTGTTTCGGATGCTCAACAGATCAATTTTGGACTTAGGGAGTTGGCAGATTTTCTGGTGTTATTGCAAACAGTTTTCTACATCGCGTTCGCGAGGGAGATCTCTTGATCGCGTAGTTCATCTGAGAGGTCCAATAAAATTTCTCTTCGCGTTCGTGAAGATGATGACGCGATCGCGTAAGGTTATCAGGCAGTGCACCGCGAACGCGTGGGCTAGGCCGTGTTCGCAAAGAAGAAGTGAGGCAGTAGTGGAGTTTGAGTGTTACTCTTTGCGGCCGCGTGACGACAATTGCGATCACGTAGGTATGAGCAACTAGTGCATCGCATTGGCGTGAGAAGTTACGCGTTCGCATAGAGTAAATTTCTGAGGGAGCGAAGTTGTTCTTCACGATTGCGAGGCGTTTTCCGCGATCACGATTAAGGAAATCTGGGCAGCACTGTTAAATTTCAAAATCGAGGGTTTGAACCAATTTTTCATATTTTGATCTAGAGACCACAGACTCATCGCGACTGTTGATTGGATTTTCAGGGAGTTGATTGGGGTAAGTGTTTCTCACTTGATTTTGGTTAAATTTCATGATTATATCTTGATTTGTATCATCTAAATTGTGATTTGGGGTGAAAATTTGGGGAAATAGTAGAAGAGTTCTTGAGATGGAATTTTGAGGTTTTAAAGGGGATTTTGTTGTCGTATTATGGTAAATTATGTATGACTAGACTCGTGAGTGAGTGGGCTTTCGGGTTTTGTGACTTTTGTCGGATTTCAAGACGCGGGCCCAGGGGTCGGGTTTGGGCCGATTTCGGATTTTAGCTATAATTTGGTATTTTTCTTGTGGAATTGATACCTTTAGCATATTTTGATCGTCTTGTATTTCTTGTGGATAGATTCGGGACGCTCTGAGGCCGATTCGAGAGGCAAGGGAATTGCGAAGTAGAGATTTGCTCGGATTGAGGTAAGTAACGATTGTAAATCTGGTCCTGAGGGTCGGAAACCCCGGAATTTTGTATCATTTTATTATTTGGAGGTGGTGCACATGCTAGGTGACGGGCGAGTGGACGTGCACCGTTGGGGATTGTGACTTGGTCCGTCCCGTATCAACTGTAAGGTTGAATATTTTGTTGAAACTACATAATTCTTATGTGTTTTAGAAAGAATTTATGTAAGTCAGGCTGGATGCGATGTTTAGACCTTATGCTAGTGTTTTTTGGACCCTTAGAGGTCTTTCCTTGCTATCCTCTCATTGTTTTTGATTAAAAATCTATACTCAGTCATGTTTATACATATTTACAGCATAACTCAGTCTATATTACTCTATTTTGATGCATCATATAAATGTTGTTTGGGTTGAATACTTTGTTTTCTGAGAGCCCGAGAGGTTAGAGATGTTTATGACTGAGTGAGGATGAGGGCTTGATTTGTGAGTATATTTATGGGATCAGGCTGCACGCCGCAACATGTTTGATATAGGCTGAGGGCCTCATTGATTTATGCCAGGATTGGCTTGATATATCGCTTGGGATGAAGGAGCCCCTTCCGGAGTCTGTACACACCCCCAGTGAGCGCATGTACCTACTGAGTGCGAGTGCCGAGTGCCGAGTTCTGAGTGACTGGGAGGCATGAGTGATGGTGAGGTCTGCCCGAGGGGCTGTATACGAGTAATTGTGAGGTTTGACCGAGGGGCTGTAAATGAGTGATGTTGCCCGAGGGGCTAATTATGATTTCATTATTTTGCTCACCTTTGCATTGAGCCTTTGTTTGAAAACTGTTGAAAGATGTCTTTAAAAGATTTTGGTGGAACTAGATTTAAAATAGCTGATTTGATTCAAACCCTGGTTTTAAAAGCATGCTGTATTTTACTGAATATTTTTTGTGATATGAACTTTACTTGCATTATTGCTCGTCACTACTTCTCAGTCTTTATTTATTGTTGTTACTTACTGAGTTAGAGTGCTCACGTTACTCCCTGCACCTTGTGTGCAGATCCAGGTATATCTGGACACGGTAACGGCTGTTGACTATTCCGGTTGCAGATTTTCTCGGGGATAGCAAGGTAGATGCCTGGTGATCGCAACCCTGCTCTTCTCCCTCTTA
Organism: Nicotiana otophora; assembly: GCA_000715115.1. Lineage (NCBI taxonomy): Eukaryota > Viridiplantae > Streptophyta > Magnoliopsida > Solanales > Solanaceae > Nicotiana > Nicotiana otophora. Next base: position 19,277 of record AWOL01S0066849.1, read on the forward strand.
TTTTCCTTTAGTTGTATTTAGCTATTTTCCAGACTACGTTAGTCTCGATATTGTGAGACAAATTGTAGTAGATGCTCATGACTAGTGACACCCTGATGTCGGGCTTTTCTTTTCCGCACTTTTATTTTGATTTGAACTCATTTATGAAGGTTTTTATGTTAAATAGCCTTGAAATTATCTTTGAAATAAAATATCTGTATATTTTGGAAATGCGTTGGCTTGCCTAGTTCCACGATAGGCGCCATCACGACATGGTTAGTTTGGGTCGTGTCAATTTCACTATTGTTGTGTTTGTTGGAATATTATTTGGGCGGAGCGATAAGGGTGGCTATAGGAGCGATAAGGGTGGCTATTGATATTGTCCGGGCTGAGCGATAAGTGTGGTTATACGAGCGATAAGGGTGGAAATAGGAGCGATAAGGGTGGCTATTGCCAAGGACGATATGTGATGATGTGGTGGTTGTGATTTTCATGTGATGTTGTGATTTTCTTGTGTTTATTTTATTCCTTGTGCAATTTATCTTGTTGTTGGTAAATTGATAACAATCTGATTTATGTTAAAATTGAGAGCCTGTGGCTATTGCCATGAGGATTATAAAATAAAATGTGGGCACGAGATGCCGTGAGTAAATAATGAAGATATTGGCACGTGAATTGTCCATGCAGTTGTGATATGAAATGTGGGCACGATGTGCTGTGATTAAATGATAATAATATTGGCACGTGAACTATCCGTGCAGCTGTGATATGAAAAATGGGCACGAGGTGCCGGGAAAATATGATGATTTAATTATGGACACGAAGTGCCGTGGAAATATAAAAATGGGCTGAGACCCGTGTTTACGAAAAATATGAAAATGGGCTTAGACCCGTATGTTTATGATTATGAAATGAGGTGTTACATGGTGATTTTTAATTGAAAGAATTATATTCAAAATATTTATTTGGAAGGATTTGTATTCAAAAAGAATTATATGAAAGAATTTTATATTCGAAAGATGTTTATTTGAGGAAATTATATTTGAAAAAGAGTTTTATTCGTAAGAATTACATGCGAAAGATATTTTATTGAAGAACTTGATTTAACTGGGTGTAATTGTATTTATCAATTGTTGAGCGATATTAATGGTGATTTTATTGTCTTACTGTGCATATCACTGGTTGTTTTATGTTGCCCTTATTGTTATTTGTTTCCTATTATTTTGTATATTATATTGCACAGGCTATTAGACTAGTGAGTGTCTTGACTGTACATAGTCTCTACTCCACTGAGGTTAGTCTTGATACTTACTGAGTACCGATCGTGGTGTACTCATACTACACTTCTACACATTTTTGTGCAGAGCCAAGTATTGAAGATATCAGACTTGGGCAGAGTTTAAGCAGGATCGTAAGAATTCAAGGTAGAGTTGCTTGGTCGTCACAGTCAGTTGGAATCTTTTCATTTCATTGTACTATTAATTTTTAATCAAACAGTATTGTATATTCGGTCCTCTTGATCATCCCATGTATTCAGTTATAGTTCGTGACTCAATACTACCAGTCTTGGGAGGTTGTATGTTCATATTTGTTCCGCTGTTAGTTTTGATTACTTGTTCATAAAAAAAATAGAAATAAAAAAAAACTCCAAAAATGTAATTGAAATTGGCTTAACTAGAAAAAAAGGGCCGCCGCTCTCTCTCCTCGCTCTCTTGCGCGATTTCAGTGAACTAGGGCAGCCATGGCTGCTGCGATCTCTCCCCAACCTTTGGCTGTGGGAGAGGCAATCCAAAATCTTAATGAAACACTCCCTAACATTAATCCAAAACAATCCTACGCTACCCAGCTTCATCCAAAACATTCTGCCGCAGTTTCGTCCAAAGTCAAGTTGTTTCCTGTTAAGCTCGTTCATGGAGAACCAACGATAGTATTTTCAATGGAGGAGTTTAATCAATTAGTAAGGGAAGAAGGACTGCATCAAGCAGTTGTAGTGAAGTTTGCATATGGAAAACCTGAGTTACAGGAGATTCGAAAGAATTTTCCATCGCAATTTGATGTGCAAGGTCGCGGCAATGTCGGACAGCTTGAATATCGTCACCTGCTGGTTAGATTATATCTTTATAATGACTATGTTTAGTTTCTATCAAGGTCGACTGGATATCGTAAATCCAAAGGTGATGAATACTTTTTCAGAACTTTTCCATGGACGTTAGGATTCAATCCAAAAGAGGAAACGTCCATGGCAGTTGTGTGGATCTCTTTTCCAGGTTTGCCGCCTAATTGTTTTGCGAATAGGT
>AWOL01S0066850.1:0-24901 GCA_000715115.1 Nicotiana otophora
GATTTCAACGCTAAGTCTTGCATTTTATTTAATTTATTTATTATTTTGGGATCAAATCGATTCACTTATCTATATACCACGTTACAAATTCAACTGTGCTGTTTTACGGGTAAACAGTTTGGTGCCCACCGTGGGGCTTAGACAGTTGCGTAATTGAGTTGATCCTTGCATCTATTACTAACCTGTTTAATTCTTTGTTTCTTAGTGAATAATCGTAAAAATGGCAGATAACAATGTCAACATCGCGCACAACGTTGAGGCGCAAGGAAATCAGCCTCAACAAGAAGCTTCGATCAGTGATACCCGCAACGAGGAGGATGAGGCCACGCCGATCGATGGCGGGCAATATCCATGACATGTTCGAGAGGCAACTCTTAATGATGCTGGAGACGAGCATATTGTAGATACAGTGAGAATCCTGAGGGAACAACAAATGGCTATTATGGGCCACCTCTCGTGGTAGGATCAGGTCATGATAGAGTTTAGGCAGGCGTTGTCGGGTGCTTCCAACAACGCGAATGAGAGAGGTCCAGTTCCTCCCGGTGCTCCCGCAAACCAAACAGCACAAAGGGTTGATAACAAAACCCCAGGGGTGAGGTCGGCTTCGACAGAGCCAGGGGGAACGACATCGGATCCGATAACAATAACGATAACGATCCCTTTAAAACTGAACTTATGCAGTTTATGAGGAGAATAAAAGCCCAAATATATCACATATCGGGCACACCACCAGTGTTGAAAGGACCGGACTCAAAGAAATACACCTAGTTGCCGTTCAAACCAAGCGCAGCACCGGAGTTGATCCCGAAGCGGTTCAAAATACCAGACGTGCCAAAATATGATGGGATATCGGATCCTCAAAAATACATCACCACCTATACAACAACGGTATAAGGAGACAACTTAGCTCCACACGAGATTGATTCAATCTTGTTGAAGAAGTTCGGGGAGACCCTCACGAAAGGGGCTCTGACATGGTGTTCATTTTTACCCGAGCACCCAATAGACTCCTTCGAGATGCTCGCAGATTCTTTTATCAAGGCCCATGCCAGGACTAGGAAGGTACAGGCCCGGAAGGCCGACATATTCAAAATTGTGCAAGGAGAGTCCGAATTGTTGCGGGAGCTCGTGACCAAATTTCAGAAAGAAAGAATGCTACTACCGGCTGTTTCGGACGAATTGGCAGCTGAGGCAATTACTAAAAGTCTGAATCCGAGTTCAGACTCTTCCCGAAAATTGAAAAAAAGTGCTCGAGTACTAGGCAACAACATGGGCAGGTGTCCACAACCGCTACGAGTTGAAAGTAAGAATAGAGGATGACCAGCTCGGTTTCCAGGCATCATCCAAAGGTCGGGACCAAGAGAAGAATAAGGAATAGCTTAAGGACGGTTTCGATGCAGACCGACGATTTGCTAGATGTCGGTTTTTGCCCTACAAAAAGGCTGAAAGATGCGATAGAGGATTCTGGTCGGCAGAGAGGTTCGCTACCGAGAAGTGAGTGGATCGTGGACGAAATAACAGATCGTTGCAAGACAAAGAGGTATCGAGCTCCCGGGATTCCACCAACCCCAGGTTATCCGAATATAATTTCAACGTCACCGTGGTGGAACTGGTTTCGGCAATGAGAAACATTAAGGAAGCACGATTCCTATGAGATCCGACCCCAGTCAAAGGGATCCCAATATAAGGTGCAAGTATCATATGACTAACGACCATCGGACAGGGTACTACCGTCATCTGCACAAGGAGGTAGCAACATTGCTGAAAAACGACCATCTCAAAGGATTCTTAAGCGACCAGACTAAGAATAACTACGGCCGCAACTGGGATAATACAGAACCCTCAAAAGTAGGAGAACATCACCCTCCTCTAACGATCAACATGGTTTTCGAGGAAAACGAGATTAATGGTGTGACCTTTTCGGCAGCGAAAAAGACAAAGGTATTAGTGACCCATAGCAAGAGACTCGGGAAAGTCGCCGAAGACGACATCACCTTCACAGAGAAGGATGCATCTGGACTCTTACTACCATATAACGATGCCCTGGTAATTTCTCTTAATGTTTTTGATTTTAAAATTAAACGTGTTTTGGTGGATGCAGGTTCGGCTAATATTATCCAATGGAGAGTACTGGAACAAGACAAGCTGATCGGAAGTATCATTCCGATCACAAAGATCCTCACCGGGTTCAATTTAGCAAGCGTGACAACTCTAGGGGAAATTCTGCTGCCCACGAATGCCGAATGGGTAATCAAGACGACCCTTTTTGAAGTAGTAGACGACGATATGAGCTATATTATTCTTGGAAGACCGTGGTTGCACGAGATGAAGGTTGTGCCGTCAACATACTATCAACTTCTGAAATTCCAAACTCCAGAGGTAATTAAAGTAATAAGAGGAGATCAATCAATGGCAAGGGAGATGAACGCGATCTCAGTTTCAAATAGCAAAGGAAAGGAGAATGCGGTATATCAATTACAGGAATCGATGTCTGCTCACGATCCAAATGAAGTCAATAGGGTGAGGGAGTCGTCGAAATCCTATCAGGTACCAAGATATTTCCAAGTACTAGAAGAAACGTACTAGAAGAAAGGGATGCAACCAAATCCACAGCGGAAGAACTTGAACAAGTCGCATTGTTTAAGAAATTCTTGGAGAGGAAGTTCCACTTAGGGACAGGACTAAACCCCAAGCTTAGATTCGGATTTATAGAATTTCTTAAATTTAACGTTGACTGTTTTGCGTGGTCGCATGCGAATATGACAGGTATTCCGCCAGAGGTGGCCGTGCACAAGTTAAGCCTGGATCCTAACATCCCTCTGGTAAGGCAGAAGAAATGCCCTATTGCCAAGGTCAGAAACAAATTTGTCAAAGAAGAGGTAACTCAATTACTTGATATCAGTTCAATCCGAGAGGTAAATTATCCTGACTGGTTAGCTTACATAGTAGTGGTTCCGAAAAAGAATAATAAATTTTGCACGTGCGTAGATTATAAGGATATGAATAAGGCGTGCCCAAAATACTCGTTCTCATTGCCAAACATTGATCAAATGATTGATGCGACGGTCGGGCACGAGTTGATGAGTTTCCTCGATGCCTATTCCGGGTAAAACCAATCAAAATAAACCTGGAGGATCAGGAAAAAACTTTGTTCATAACGAACTTCAGCACATATTGCTATAACGTGATGCCTTTCGGGCTTAAGAACGTCGTAGCCACTTATCAGAGGCTTGTGAATAAGATGTTTGAAAAACAAATAGGGAAAACCATGGAAGTTTACATAGATAATATGCTGGTTAAGTCTCTGAGAGCAGGTGATCATCTTAAACACTTACAAGAAACCTTTGTCATCCTAAGGAAGCACAACATGAAGCTTAACCCCGAAAAGTGTGCATTCCGAGTCAGCTCCGGTAAGTTCTTAGGGTTCTTGGTGTTACAAAGGGGGATCGAAGTCAATCCCAATAAAATTAAATCCATCGAGGACATCCCCGACCCGCTATCGAACGTGAAAGAAGTTCAAAGATTAACATGAAGACTGGCCACTTTAAGTAGATTCATCTCCCGATCTTCGGAAAAATGTCATCACTTCTGAAAAAGAAGAACAAATTTGAATGGACTCCGGAATGCCAACATGCTCTGAAAGATTTGATAAGGTATTTATCGAGCCCTCCATTATTATCAAAATCAGAGGAAGGCGAGCAGTTGCTGATTTACTTAGCAGTTTCGGAGGTAGCGGTAAGTGTTGTTTTAATCCGTGAAGAGGAAGGTACACAATCTCCTATCTATTATGTTAGTAAAATTTTAACGGGGGCAGAAACTCGCTACCCACATTTGGAAAAATTGGCCTTAGCTCTCGTAGTCACTGCTCGGAAGCTTAGGCCTTATTTTCAATGTCATCTAATAGCCGTGGTGACAACCTTTCCCCTGCGAAATATCCTTCACAAACCTGAACTTTTAGGTCGAATGGCCAAATGGGCAGTCGAAATGAGTGAATTTGACATAGAGTATAAACCTAGGACTGCGATCAAGCGACAAGTATTGGCCGACTTTGTGGCCGATTGCAGTCCTGGGCTGCTGCCTTTTGGCCACCAAAGAAGCAGTGATGGTGTCGGAAAAGACATCAGGAGTCTGGACCTTGTTCATGGACGGAACTTCCAACGTGAAAGGGTCTGGGCTCAGAGTTGTATTAATCAAGCATTCATGAGAAACCCTGAGGCAGGCCATAAGAACTATTTCATTGACTAACAACGAAGCAAAGTATGAGGCCTTGATTGCAGGACTTAAGTTAGCCCCGGGACTGGACTCTGAGGTCATAGAAATCAAGTGTGATTCCCAACTGGTAGTAAATCAGGTCTACGGGATCTTCAACGCCAAAGAAGAACGCATGCAATAATATGTAGTGAAAGTCCAGACTCTGCTCGAACGGTTCAAGGAATGGTCAATCACCCACATCCCGAGGGAGGAAAATGCGAAAGTAGACGCACTGGCCAATCTGGGCTTGTCCACAAAAATGAAGGGATCAAACTCCGGTACGGTCGTGCAGCTCATGCATTCGGTATTGGATGTGGACGGTTATTATGAAGTAAACGTGACCAATCTGGTATGGAATTGGAGAAATTAGATCATTTACTATCTCGAGCATGGAAGACTACCTGAAGATCCCAAAGCATCCCTGGCACTACGCACTAAAGCAACCCGTTAATGCTTCAGGGGAGGCCAATTGTATAGAAAGTCTTTGCAAGGCCCGTTCACCCGATGTTTAGGAGCCTCCAAAGCTAGTTACGTCATGAGATAAGTTCACAAAGGAATCTATGGAAATCATTCCGGTGCAGACTCCTTGGTATTAAAGCTAATTAGGGCAGGATACTACTGGCCCCGAATGGAACAAGATGCTAAGGCATATGCTCAGAAATATGATATGTGTCAATGCCATGAGTTGTTGGTGCACCAACCAATAGAACTATTGCATTTGGTTTTGTCGCCTTGGTGATTCATAAAATGGGGGATGGACATAGTCAGTCTGATGCCACCGGCTCCAGTTAAAGTAAGGTTTCTTTTGATTTTAACTGACTACTTTTCTAAGTTGGTTGAAGCGGGTCCATACCAGAAAATTGACGAGCGTGAAATGGTCAATTTCCTATGGGAGAACATAGTCTGCAGGTTAGGGATACCAAAAGAGATAGCCTATGACAACGGACCACAATTTATAGGCGCAAAGGTTACAAAATTGCTTGAAGACTTGAAAATCAAAAGAATCACATCATCGCCATACAACTCGAGCGCAAACGGTCAAGCGAAATCAACAAACGAGGTGATTATTCAAAATCTCAAAAAGAAATTGGAAGAAGCCAAAGGCAAATGGCATGAAGAGTTAGCAGGAGTGCTCTGGGCATACTGAATGACGACCAAGTCAAGCATGGGGGAGACACCTTTCCCTCTCGTGTACAGAGCAGAAGCCCTGATTCTAGTGGAAGTGGGAGAACCAACCATGAGATAATTTTGGGCGGACAAAGAAGTAAACAATGAAGCATTGTTGGCCAGATTGAACCCGCTTAACGAACGCAAGGACTTGGCATATATAAGGATGTTGGCCCAAAAACAAAGAATGGAAAGATACTACAATCGAAGGGCCAATCTCCATTATTTAAAAGTAGGAGACATGGTTTTAAGAAAAGTAACTCAAAAACACCCGTGAGCTCAAAGCAAGAAAGTTGGGTCCGACGCGGGAAGGCCCCGACCAGGTTTCAGGCGTCGTCGGGAAAGGATCATACGAAATGAAAAATCAAGACAGGGTAAAATTGCCGAGAAATCAGAACGTGGCATACCTCAAAAGGTACTATTGCTGATGGGGACCGCTTATATTGAAAGTATGTGCTACACTCTTTTATCCTTCGTCCAGATTTTGCCCCAATTGGGTTTTATGGCAAGGTTTTTAATGAGGCAGCAACGGAAAGCATACTATGAAGGAAACATCGTCAGCCGAAATAAGACCTTTAAATGACAAGGCATGGAAACAATGAACCGCTACAGGATGTTTAGATAATCTTTTGCTCAATAGCAAAGTTCCCACCGAAAAATAAAGCTTGCTACCAGGAAAAAGGTTACCCTACCGTTCATGAGTGCAAGCCACTGGGGGTGGTTAGATAGTCTTTGGCTCTATAGAAAAAGTTCCTAATGGGAAGTGAAGCTTACTATCAAACCAAAGATTATCCAACCATTCACTAATGGAGTCATCAAAGAAAACAAGACTTCCAGTATTTAAATTCGCATTCTTCGCATTCAAACACTTTGGGGGGGGGGGGGGGGGNACAAAGATAAATCATCGAAGTCGGGGACTGCGCGGCCAACTCCGTAGAAATAAGTTGTACAAATTAGCCACAAGTAATGGCAATTTCTTTTTAGCACAATGAATGCTTATGTACTTTTGAAAAGGGAAGAATAAAGTAAAGTCCTTTTATTTTTATCTTGTTTCTTCTCGAAACGATGAATTAATTTTATCATTTTAAAGTTAATCAAGTACTTCAAATGCTAGTACCGAAATGAACAGAAGACGTGCTTGTCACGCCCCAAAATCAAGGAGTGCGACCGGCGCTCAACCGAGAGAACCCGACCGGGCAAGCCTGTTATATTACCTTCTACCCAAACTCATCCATGAATAAAGAGGAAATGTACTCCATTAATCAACACTGAAAAGATTTCATTAATAACTTCCATTTCATTCACATTAGCAGCTTCATTCATAATTTTCAAAATATTACGCGTTTATAGAATTAGTGAAAAATATGATTTCCAAATACCAACATTTCTAGTTCAATTCCTAACATCAACCACAACCTGTCTACGGAGTCTCTAAGTACAATAGAAGAGTAATATGAAAATGCCGGCAACAAGGCCCCGGCTATACCTCAAAATACAGTACATGAGAAACAAAAGATACATGACCCCGAAATGAAGTGGGGCTCACCAAATCAGCTGAAAAGAGTATACTTCTATCATTAATCAATGTCGCATGTTGTAGAACCACTTACATCCATTTAAAGATGCAGCGCCCCCGGCAAAAGGGACATTAGTACTGTCGAATAGTACTAGTATGTATAGCTAAAAGTCCTCTTTCAAAATAGAATACCCATATAAGAAAAGGCAACACATAGAAACAGCAAGTCACCATCCACAATATCCAAATGTTGAGTTAAAAACATAATAATTTTCAAAATACAAACTTCATATACAATTTTTGGTTGGGAGATCATTAGCACTGATATACTACCGTCTTTGCTAGCACAAAGTCCGATCACGCCCGATAGGCTAGGCCATCTTTCCACGGACAATGTGGTTTGACAGGTGATGCGAAACAAAGTTATTATCAAGAGTAGTACTACCATGTGCGCAACATGGCATCCGATCTCCACCCGATCAGCTAGGCCGTCTTCCCACATATGCTGTGTGGGTTGACTTTTCCAATCTACAAAGGTTCTAGTTTCATCCCAATTAAGGGGAATAATATCACAATTTTCCAAATGTTCCAATTTCATCCGAAGTAAGGGGAATAATTCCAATCCACCCCTACACCGGCACGTGTAGTTTCAGGTGTGAGCCTTATGACCCACATTTCCTCGACTTTGCTAATGATGCTCCCAAAAATATTTTATTTTGATTTGATTTGCACACAGAGGTAACATAAATAAAATTGTACTCACCTCAACATCTTTCACATTGTCTAAATCCTCATTAGTATTTTCAGTCATTCATAACAACAATATTTCCTTGACTCATTTGGCTATTCACAAGATTCTTTATTCCTGGTACGATGGCCGTATTTCATATTCCACACTTTCACCTCTTTCAATTTCAAAGATCATCATCAAATATCAACATATAGAAAATTTCACAAAGCATATACTTCAAATCCATTTGAAATGGTAACTTAAAACATAAATGTTTTCTTCCCAAAGAATGAGGCATACCAACCAACAATAGAAACACACACGAAAAATTATAAACAATAAAAACACCATTTACTCTTGCAATACTCTTCCTCAGAAATGACAATGTACAATTGCAACACATGAGTATATAGAACTCGAATCATACTGGATATATTTATAAAGCAAAACATTAGTTAAAGCAGCCACTAATGGGCATGAATTGAGTACAAAAGCTCATAGACAAAATCTATTTTCCAAATCACTTTTAACACAGTTGAGTCACGGCTCATTTCATATTCTTTATCGCATTCTCTCAAATCATTTGCACTACTAGCCACAGGCATAACTTAAATTCTTGGCACGTTGGCCACACTCTATATCCCCAATTCAATTATTCATTTCCAACCACCTTTATAGGTTATCAAAAATAAGACATTTCCAATCAAGACTTTAGGTACACATATGAGCAATTACGAGTCTTAAGAATATTGAGATTTTCTCACACAATTTGGCATACTAGCTTTCATTTGAAATACGATTCAAAGCCACAACATTTTAATACGCAACCCATACTTTGAAACTTACAGAAGCATTATGGAATTCAATTTCAAGAGACAAAGTTTAGCCAACATACCTTTATGGAGCTCTTTAGTGCTACTAAAATCACCCACTACTCTTACAACTTCAATCTACATCAACACAATTCAATTGGACCAATATTAGTAAAGATTGCCAGGTGTTTGGTCGTTTTGGCATTTTATCAAACACCTAGAGTGCATAGCATTCAACTACATCTAGTAATAGTGTTTCTTCATCCAACAATCCTTCCTTACCACCAAAAAGAGATACTACAACATCCTTTGTCCACTAACTACCTTCTTAGCACCACTATAATCATCAATGAACTTACATCTACCAAAGTTTTCTAATTAACTCATTACAAAATCTATACAATACCCAATAATCTAGTTTAATTAATTATGGATTCCAATCACCATATCATAAGTTCTAGTACTTATTACTTGCTTATATGTTCACTATCAATCCATGCATGTAGGTTTAAGGGTGAAAGATTACCTCTTGTAGACCAAATCTTGAAAGTCAACTTTTGGGGTGTTCTTGAGATTTTGAAGAGATCCTATGGAATCCAATACAAAACCTTGTTGTAACTAGTGATTGAGAAGTGGAATCATCATAAAAACACACTTAGAAACTCACCTTAAGTGTGTATTGGAAGCCTTGACTGGATGGGTGATGAAGCGAAAAGCCTTAGTCTTGAAATCCTTTTATTCTTCTCTCTCCCCGCTCATGTATTAATAGGCCAGGTATAGTATTTTTCCACTGGTTCTATCCCTATAAGGCTTTAGCTCACTAGTTTGATAAAATCAGGTACAATAGTTTCCACTAGTGTTATCCCTATGCTATAAGGCTTTAGCTCACTGGTTTGCTAAAATCTTCTACTTCCCTCCTGTGCTATAGTTGTGCTATGGGGAGATAGCTCACTGTATTTTCTTTCGTCTTATTGCTTTGAAACTAACATCCAAAGGTTCCCTATTATTACAACACTCAAAGAATAATAAAATAATTATCCCCAAGTATCCAAATAACTTTATTCACTCTTGTAATTCTCATGTGGTTCGGGTCTAAATTAAATTGTATTCCTAAGCTCGAAATTGCTCGAATTAGAATTAGAAATTCACGGGACCTTACACATTAGCCTACCTCAGCACCACAGACCTTTAGTTCTTGGTAAAAAATTTTATGAGGCCTTACATTTTCCCCTACTTAGGATCATTCGTCCTCGAATGAGATGTAGAGTCCGTCACAGAACACTTAACATAACTCGTTTCTTCTTCCACACATCTTAAGCTCCAAAATTTGACTAACTCCCAAATGTTTCAGATATTTTGGCAAAGTCTCCTTTGAAATTGGGCCTAACCACGTGCCAGAGGACCACCAAAACAACTTCTAACAACACATCCACAACTCAACAAAGTATCACGATATATATCAATAACATTAATCTCAACATTACATGCATTATATTATCAAGAATGATATTTGGACATGAACTGCATATTTTTAAATTATAACACCTAGGAAGTACCTTTCAAATCAAAACCAATTGCTATACAATCAAGCGAAAATAGTTTCTTTCCACAACATAGCCTTCAAGGTGACCTTCCCGACTTACAGACTTCGCCATAACACATTGGCGTAGGCAATCCCAACTTCCAGACTTATCTAACAAAGATGACAATTAGGTACCTCTCATAATCTAACTATCCATTAACTTGACCTTCAATAGTTTCCACTGGAACGATAGGCAAATGATTTCCAACAAACTTCTGGAACCTAGATACATGATGCATCGGGTGCATAGAGGACTATGATGGGAAAACATCATACTCGTAGTTTGGCCTATTCCTTCAATATTCCATAAGGCTTAATGTGACTACACATACTTTACCTTCCTTAACAATTCACCCAATATATTCTTAGAGAAAATCATGAGAATAACCCGTTCACTTTCTTCAACTCTAAATCCCTATGTTGAACACACAAACTAAACCTTTGGCGACCTCCAACAATTACTCTAAGATGTGCTAGCATGAATATTACTATAAAACTTCCNTCTTTTATTCTTCTCTCTCCCCGCTCATGTATTAATAGGCCAGGTATAGTATTTTTCCACTGGTTCTATCCCTATAAGGCTTTAGCTCACTAGTTTGATAAAATCAGGTACAATATTTTCCACTAGTGTTATCCCTATGCTATAAGGCTTTAGCTCACTGGTTTGCTAAAATCTTCTACTNTATAAAACTTCCTATCCAATATATTTGATCATAGGATGATGCTTCTTATTTGACATGTTTGAACCTTCAACCCCTATAGGTTACTATAAATAGGAGCAACGAGGTCCGAGATTGGGCTGAATTGTTTTTTTTTTCAAGAATCCATCAATGTGCTGAGCAGATCATTTCAGGAGGTTATATCTTAAGAGACATGAAGGTTACTACAAATAACACTGACATGGTTAATCATTGTGATGACATCATTGATTCTACAAATGAGGCATAGAGTTGCCTAATAGACATTGATAATGTAGGGACCATGTTCATGATTCTGTGATTTAAAATAAATGATTCATAAAAAGGACAACAATAATTATTTCATTCCATATGTGCCTTGTTCGTCAATAGTAGGCCTCAAGAGAAATATCCAAGTATGTGACACCAGTCGCCTCTTGGAATGTAAGAAAAATAAGTTTAACACGAAATGAGAATATTCTAGTACCCTGAATGTGATATGGGTTTCAAAATACATGAAGTTGTATTATACTCTTAACAGTAACTAGCACAAGGAATCCATGTCACAAGCCAATGAGGATGAAAAATAAGTTGAACACTTGTAAGATTATTATCATTCTGACAGCTTAACTCATTTCCGATAGTTGATCCTATATGAGAGAACTAGAGATGCGGCAAACTTGTTTTTCAAATCAATATACTCATGATATGTGCCAAAATCTGGAAGCATATAATTTCAACCTTTCACGAGTGAAACATAGCTAGGACATCTAAATATTTGGATGAAATCATGTATTGGTTAGAGAGAATGAACACTTTGTTGTGATCTAGACATGTTTTTGCCATAACAACTCTCAAGTTGCAATACTAGGCCACTTCATGGGCAATTACAATGCTAGGAACAATGTGAGTTACTCACTGAGGCATGATCTAGGTGGACATGAAAGTCATACTTAGATGAGCGAACCATAAGATCTTCCTGTGATGAATTTGTGAAATCTCAAATTCCAGGGGAACTTTATGCAAACAAGTGACCCCTTTCAATTAACATGTACACATATGATAGGTCCTGAGACATGCTCTCATGTTACTAGACAGTGAAAAGGATTCATGATAATATTAACAAAGGAGTAAAGTGATTGTTCAAACCATAGGATCCACATACACCAGAGAGAAAAAGAGTGGCTCAAGAATGATCTCTACACTAGGTTGCTTTACATTGGATTTGATACCACATAGGAAAACTTTATGACGGTGCATGCATAAGCATAAGTGAGCAGATGTTATCTATTTGAATCAAAAGGTTCTGTAAGAAATTCATCAGGTAAGTCCCTTGTTGAGAATTTAGGGAAGCAAGTGGGAAGTATTAATCCTAGAGTTATAATTCAATTTCAAGGACATAATTATAGAGCTCAATTCCACAGGAGGTTGTAAATAAGAGAATTTGTTATAGAATGGATCCACGAATAATGTGTCTCGTTCAAAGAGTAAGTACATGCAATATTTTTTGATTCAACCTTTTCAATATGGATGTACATATACAACAAGGAAAATAATGTGGTGTTCATAATGATGTACTAAGGAGTGACTTACTTGCTGGCTTTAGATTGACAGGACAGTACCTTAATTAATGTCCCTCTATTCCACATCCAAAACATACATTAATACCATAGTGACACATCCCCTAATGACATCTCATACACTTCACACAACGAGGATGGGGTCCGCTAAACTGACTCGCCCCACTAACCTGATATTTACCCTTTTTGCATACATCATAAGTATTCCCCTTTGTCTTCTTCCAAGCCTTCATGGCGGGAGTAACAATCTCTACAACAGCTCGTTATATGGACCTTTGGAATTGCCCATATCTACCACCCCTAACACGCTTCTGAGCATACTAACAACATGACGCTAAATGTTTATTCCCGCACATTGGAAAGATCGGGATGGGTGTATCCAACCTAGGGAATTTGTTCTTCTTGTGCTCCCTCTTTCCACAACCATAACATATTTCAAAAATTATCCAACATAAACCCGAGAGGCTATTATTTCAAATCAAACATTTCAGCTTATTGGTATAAACAACCCTCTTTCGTTTCTTAGGTTCTCTCACTACATGATTTAGTGGCGTAAGGACATTAATAGGAACAAGAACACTTCCCCTAGCAACTGGTTCTTTCATTTCCCCCTTGCTGCCTCGAACCCGTGGGTTACTCATATGAAAACTTAGACATGACGAGGAAATTAGCTTTCTATCTTGAGCTCTATCGCACGATATGGAGTATCAAAGAAGTGTGAAATTCCTAAATGTCCAAGTAGCCTCCCCATTATATATGTGGTCGACAATACACCGATAAGAAGAACTCTAATAGACACGGCTCCGAGACATCCTAGGGCACTTTAAAACCTTAGGCTTTGATACCAAATTTGTCACGCTCCAAAACCGAGGAGCACGACCGGCGCTCAACCGAGAGAACCCGGCCGAGCAAGCCTGTTATATTACCTTCTACCCAAACTCATCCATGAATAAAGAGGAGATGTACTCCATTAATCAACACTGAAAAGATTTCATTAATAACTTCCATTTCATTCCCATTAGCAGCTTCATTCATAATTTCTAAAATATTACGCGTTTATAGAATTAATGAAAAATATGATTTCCACATACCAACATTTCTAGTTCAATTCCCAATATCAACCACAACCCACAACCTCTCTACGGAGTCTCTAAGTACAATAGAAGAGTAATATCGAAATGCCGGCAACAAGGCCCCAGCTATACCTAAAAACACAGTACATTAGAAACAAAAGATACATGACCCCGAAATGAAGTGGGGCTCACCAAATCAGTTGAAAAGAGTGTACTCCTATCACTGATCAATGCCGCCTATTGTAGAACCACCCGCATCTATTTAAAGATGTAGCGCCCCCGGCAGAAAGGACGTTAGTACTGTCGAATAACACTAGTATGTATAGCTAAAAGTCCTCTTTCAAAATAGAATACCTGTATAAGAAAATACAACACATAGAAACAACAAGTCACCATCCACAATATCCAAATGTCCAGTAAAAAACATAATAATTTACAAAATACGAACTTCATATACAATTTTTGGTTGGGAGATCATTAGCACCGATATACCACCATCTTTTCTAGCACAGAGTCTGTTCACGCCCGATCGGCTAGGCCATCTCCCCACGGAAAATGTGGTTTGACAGGTGATGCGAAACAAAGTTATTACTACCATGTGCGCAACATGGCATCCGATCTCCACTCGATCAGCTAGGCCGTCTTCCCACATATGTCATGTGAGTTGACTTTTCCAATCCACAAAGGTTCCAGTTTCATCCCAATTAAGGGGAATAATATCAAAATTTCCCAAAGGTTCCAATTTCATCCGAAATAAGGAGAATAATCCCAATCCACCCCTACACCGACACGTGTAGTTTCAGGTGTGGGCCTTATGACCCACCCTTCCTCGATTTTGCTAATTATGCTCCCAAAATTATTTTATTTTAATTTGATTTGCACACAGAGGTAACATAAATACAATTATACTCACCTTAACATCTTTCACATTGTCTAAATCCTCATTAGTATTTCCAGTCATTCATAACGACAATATTTCCTTGGCTCATTTGGCTATTCACAAGATTCTTAATCCTGGCACGATGGCCGTATTTCATATTCCACATTTCCACCTCTTTCAATTTCAAAGATCACCATTAAATATCAATATATAGAAAATTTCAGAAAACATATACTTCAAATCCATTTGAAATAGGAACTTCAAACACAAATGGTTTCTTCCCAAAGAATGAGGCATGCCAACCAACAATAGAAACACACACGAAAAATTATAAACAATCAAAACATCATTTACTCTTGCAATACTCTTCCTCAGAAATGACAATGTACAATTTCAACACATGAGTATATAGAACTCGAATCACACTGGATATATTTATAAAGCAAAATATTAGTTAAAGCAGCCACTAATGGGCATGAATTGAGTACAAAACCTCTTAGGCAAATTCTATTTTCCAAATCACTTTTAACACAGTTGAGTCGAGGCTCATTTCAAATTCTTTATCGCATTCTCTCAAATCATTTACACTATTAGCCACAGTCATAACTTAAATTCTTGGCGCGTTGGCCACACTCTATATCCCCAATTCAATTATTTTATTTCCAACCACCTTTATAGGTTATCAACAGTAAGACATTTCCAATCAAGACTTTAGGTACACATATGAGCAATTAAGAGTCTTAATAATATTGAGATTTTCTCACACAATTTGGTATACTAGCTTTCATTTGAAATACGATTCAAAGCCACAACATTTTAATACGTAACCCATACTTTAAAACTTACGGAAGCATTATGGAATTTAATTCCAAGAGAGAAAGTTTAGCCAACATACATTGATGGAGCTCTTTAGTGCTACTAAAATCACCCATTATTCTTACAACTTCAATCTACATCAACACAATTCAATTGGACCAATATTAGTAAAGATTTCTAGGTTTTTGGTCATTTTGGCATTTTATCAAACACCTAAAGTGCATAGCATTCAACTACCTCTAGTAATGGTGTTTCTTCATCCAACAATCCTTCCTTACCACCAAAAAGAGATACTACAACATCCTTTGTCCACTAACTACCTTATTAGCACCATTATAATCATCAATGAACTCACATCTACTAAAGTTTTTTAATTAACTCATTACAAAATCTATACAATACCTAATAATCTAGTTTAATTAATTATGGATTCCAATCACCATATCATAAGTGCTAGTACGTATTCCTTGCTCATATGTTCACTATCAATCCATGCATGTAGGTTTAAGGGTGAAATATTATCTCTTGTAGACCAAATCTTGAAAGTCAACTTTTGGGGTATTCTTAAGATTTTGAAGAAATCCTATGAAATCCAATACAAAACCTTGTTGTAACTAGTGATTGAGAAGTGAAATTATAAAAACACACTTAGAAACTCACCTTAAGTGTGTATTGGAAGCCTTGACCGGATGTGTGATGGAGAGAAAAGCCCTAGTCTTGAAATCCTTTTATTCTTCTCTCTCCCCGCACATGTATTAATAGGTCCAGGTACAATATTTTTCCACTGGTGCTATCCGTGTGCTACAAGGCTTTAGCTCACTGGTTGGATAAAATCAGGTACAGTATTTTCCACTGGTGCTATCCCTGTGCTATTAGGCTTTAGCTCACTGGTTTGCTAAAATCTTCTACTTCCCTCTTGTGCTATAGTTGTGTTATGGGGAGATAGCTCACTGTATTTTCTTTAGTCTTATTTCTTTGAAACTAACATCCAAAGATTCTCCATTATTACAATACTCAAAGATTAATAAAATAAATATCCCCAAGTATCCAAATAAGTTTATTCACTCTTGTAATTTTCATGTGGTTCGGGTCTAAATTAAATTGTATTCCTAAGCTCGTAATTGCTCGAATTAGAATTAGAAATTCACGGGGCCTTACACATTATCCTACCTCGGCACCACAGTCCTTTAGCTCTTGGTAAAAAGTTTTACCGGGCCTTACAGTGCTATTGCGTCCCCAGAACTTGGAGGAAGAGAAGCATCTGCACCCCCAGGAGAAGTAAGCGGATTTGCCGCCGGCTTGGGACCTTGGCCTTTATCGTTATTCCCTTCATGTTCCTCCTTAGTTCTCGAGAATGTGGAACAAGACCCAAAAAAGTCAAATACATCAGGCTGAACCATGAGCCTCCTTCCGTAGAGGCCGAGAGGGAGACGCTTCTCCTCCTGTAAGAATCTATGGAGAGGGGAGAATAGTTATGCCCCATATTCCCATGGACTGGGGACTGGGGAGGATGGACATCCTCCTCTCGGGTGTCTGAGGCCGGTGGGGATGACGTAGCAGTTGCTGGTGGCGAAGGCATGGTCGGCGAAGAAAGAGATGAAACTGATGACGTCGCGGGTTGAGAAACAACTACCACAACAATAGTGCTAGATATTGGTAGCTCATCAACCGAAGATGGAAGAGGCCCGATACCCAGCCTGACAGTACTGGGAGCAGCGACTGGGGCCTAGAAGCGAGAATTGGCATCTTCCACTATATCACACTCTTCCTAGAGCATTTGGACGTCGTCTTCGGTAGGTGTTATTAGCTCTTCAGATTGAGCATTATATTGAGCTGATGAAGGTCGTCGTCTCCTCTATAGGGAAGCCCCTTTATCACTGGCTCCCACCATCATCGTCAATCACCATAGTGGCGGTGGATGGCTCGGGCGCGACGTTCTTTACCCTTTTATTTTTACCCTCGGCTGTACAGTAACGCCGCCTTTTTTGTTGCTTGTTCTCCGGTCGGGGATTCTGAGAAGAAAAACCTTCACCAGAAGCATATTTGATAACACTTGTTCGGGCGAAGGCCTCTTGTAGCAACCTCGCCGCATCTGCGGGATCAGCCAAAACGTCCTCCTCGGAGACGGTAACAGAGCCTTACGGAAGACTTGAATTCAACAAAAAGAGAAGTAAGCCAGTTTTCTTATACGCAAGGTAAAAACAAGATTAATTGGAGAATCATCTTACCATGATTCTTGGTCTTCCACCCGTATTTGAGGGCCAGTTCTTTCCACCGACGGGTCTCAAGCATAGTAAGAACTAAAATCTTATGGACCCACTGGTCCAAGCCTTCAACCCTTGGTGGTTACCACTGAGTTGCTGAACTAAATGAAAAGAGAAGGATCAGTAACATCATGAAACAAACTTTAATCAGAGAAGAGACAGATGTTGAACTTACGTGTACGAGTCCATGACTCAGGAAATGACGGAGTTGTGGCCGGGATGATATCCCTGGTGGAATCTACAACGAACCGCTTCATCCATCCACGGTCGTTGTCATCATCCATGCTAGTGAGCAAAGCATAGTGACCACATTTGCTAAAGTTTATCATTCCCCCACGAAAAATCTTGGGGGAATAAAGGTTCATCATTCGAGCCATGGAGAGCTCTTCCCCCCTCTCCTGGAATAACTGATGAAGGGGTAGTACGTGTAAATGTATGTAAAACCCTTCTTAGGGAAGGTTACCCGCTCTGCCAGATCGGGAGCGATGATGTTCAAATCATGGCAATCACAGTCTTCTTTCATAGAAGGAATGCTAGAAGGACGGGTGGAAGAAGGGTATACACCAACAACCCATGTGCAGGAGTTAGCAGAAGGGAACTTCTCTTCAAAGTCTTTGACTGTATTAAGCCTTTTGGGGATAATGGTACTCATCGTAGTAGGAGCATCATCATCACTGCTTTCCTTGTTCTTTGAAGAGCTGGAATTCTTGGAAGTGGAGGCCACGGTTAGCAGAAGGAAGTGGGAATTTCTCTTAATATGGAGATTAAAGAAAGATGAAAGCAAGAGAAAGTCGAGTAAGAAAAGTTGAGAGAGTTCGAACAATTATAAAGTGTAAAAGAAAGAGAACGAGGCGTATAAGTTAAGGAATATGCGGCTAAAATAGTGGCCATGGTTACCTCAAGAACCGGCGAAAGTATTGTTGAACGGTGAAGTGATCAGAAACTTTTCAGAAAAGATTAGAAACTTTCCCGCCAAGACTCGCATAATAGAACGACACGTGGAACCAGAGATAGATGAAAAGCAAAACATGTAGAAATCAAGACCGGGGGCAGCAGTTTCGATTGGCACCGGGAAGCCCCCGAAGGGAATATTGCTTATGAAGACAAAGGAATGTCTGCCACCCAATCACATTCAATGAGGAATATTCTGCAGTGTTAAATACATAGTCCGTCATAAATAATATGACATTCATAGCTTGTCGTTACACATTCTTCAATGGCCCCCATAATTGTCATTTAAGAGGATTTTGATCCTAGGACTTTATTCACTAGGTGCAACTATAAATAGTAACTTCAACAGCCATGGGAAGCAGACAAATTTTCAGACAAATTTATGCTATATACTATTCAAAAGGTCAATAACATTTTATTTCTGTCTTATTAACATTGCTATTACTGTATTCGGAAGCTAATCTCGATTTCAACGCTAAGTCTTGCATTGTATTTAATTTATCTATTGTTTTGTGATCAAATCGATTTACTTGTCTATAAACCACGTTACAAATTCAACTGTAACGTTTTACAGTTAAACAAAATTGTAATATGAGCATCTCATTAGGAACATTAATCTGGCTTATACTACGGACTACCTATTCAAGTAATTGCTTAACTAATCAAATGAAATTCACTATATACAGTGAGATATTTTCATAAAATTGCTCAATATATAGTAACATGGCCCCGTAAAATGCAGACACACATTTAGAATTTAGTCCCTTGATTCATTGTCCCCCCACAAAGCCTGAAACCTGGTTAAGTATTAAGAAGGCCAAGAAAATTAATAGGGCATAAAAATCGAAATTTAAGCGCTTAAAAAGGTTTTCCAATAACCCTCATAGTCTTCACCAAATCCATTATACATAACAGTCATAAAACAGAGAGGACTCTGTGCCTGCTCGCTCTATTACTTCCTTTAAGGTTATTGCAAGGACTTAATGCCACAAGCCAGATATGAGTTCGGGATTTTAGTCCGCTTAAGTTACTAGATTCTAAATAATGGATTTCTTAAGGCAAATATAAAATATAGATCAAAGTTACCAAATTCGATTGATTTGATAAGTAGGTCACCAAATACTGATCATTGTTTTAAAAGGCGTGGGCGTAAGGCGATATATTTTACATATGCCACAGCGATGCGTAATCCCCATAGGTATTTAATTTTTAATATTTTTATAAAATAATATAATTACAGTAAATATTTGTAAACATGTACAATTGTATATAAAAATTGAAGAAAACTATAAATATGTGAAAATTATATATAAAGATGTGCTCTATCCCCACAAAAAACTAGTCAAAATAATCTATTATACACTAATTAGAAACACAAGTAAATTGAGTCGAAAAGAATAAAATTTTCTACATGGAGGAACAAAAAGGATGACTAACCTACAATTTGAACTTTGAACTTGCTGTTATGAAGGAGAATAGAGTTCTCTTTGTATTTGTAAAAAAAACTGAATATTCGTTACTTTTGGGAGATATTAGCACACTAGCGGACAAGATAAAGAATTGGGAAAGACCATGAATTAGGGTTACAATCAATAAAAAAGGTCTTGACTTTTAAATTTAATACATTTCAGTTTCTTTTTAAAACTTTTGAGTAATTACCAAGCTGAATTTTGAGAATTTGGGTATTATATGAAACACTTATTCAACAAATTTTATTTTAATTTGAAAAAGTCTCTGGGGCTTACGCTTCGCTAAAAAAACGTGTCTCAAACGTCCGGGCGTACGCTCCGAATTGCTGGGCGTAGGCCTCTTGAGACTTTCGCCCCACACCATCGCCTCGGGGCGTTTTTGGTGCGCCTCGCCCCAAAAATGCCTTTTAAAACACTAATACTGATCACTATGTTCCTGTTAATATCAGATTTCTCCATGTTAATCACACCTTAGGCATAGCTATCCACTTTCGGGTTACTTCTTGGAAGACAATGATAAAAACCCAACTCTTTATTTTTCGCCTCCTTTTCCTAAGAAAACATCGACTCCTTCTCCTACCTAAATGAGGATTTCGCTTTTATCTTTCAATTACTTGTTCGATCGTGTTCATTATCAGTTAGCGAGGATCATGTGTACATCGATGGGACTTTTTTAGTAGCAAATAAAAAAGCGAAATTTTAAACAAATATTGTCACTTTCAACTTCTTAAAAGTCCAAATTTACAAAACGTTACGTCTTTAACTTGGGATTGATTTTTTCAAGAAAGACTTTATAATAGGGAAATTTATCCTATAAACTGTTTCCAGATTGAAAGTTATTTGCTCATAGTTAGATAATTAGGAAAAGAAATATTATATATTTAAAATATTGTTTAGCCAGTATTCGCATGGATACTAAATGTAAGGAAGATTTTAAAGTTTATTTTGTTAAATATCAGAAAGTCTCATTTAAACAGGAGTGAAGGATGAAAAGAGTTGAAATATTATTTTGAAGGAGTTGTAAATGGTTTGATAATAACTAGTTGACGCCATGAAAGTGCCTCCAAATAAAAAAAGAAATTGAAAATCATGAAGAGGGTGATTTTACTCTACAATTAATGTTATTAACACATCATTAATTCATTAATGGTCCATCCTCGTGTGCTAATCAAATACTGTTGATTAATTTATAGACGTAATGTCTGGTTGATAAATACAAGTTTACCTTGCTTAGTTATCCTATTTTTCATAGGAAATTTTACCTCCAAACTTTACACCCTATTTATTATAAATAAAAATCATTTTAAAATATTATTTTCTATAACTATCTTTTAATTTTTATAGAAAAATATATATTTATGGTCACTTTCTACCGTTAAGCCATTAAATACGCTGTCTAATATTTTTGGGATTTTTACCTAGTTATACTATATTAGAAACTTATTAACTACTTTTATTTATGTTCCTTAAAAATTACATTGTGTATCTATATTTACTATATATGCACAAAATCATGATAAAAGAAGGATCCCTTAAATATAAAGATTAATTTGTAACTGTATCCCCTCATCCCCATCTATTAATTAGCCTCCCACACTCACGATTTTCTTCCCAATTTCAAAAGATTTTAAAATCATGCTCTCCCTCTCTCTCTCCCCTCTCTCTCTCTCTTTCATATAAATCAAACTATAATCTCTCTAAAATTATAGCATCATATATTTCTCTGAATCAATTCCACCAACAACCATTAAAAAGATTCAACTATTGACAAATCCATCGACATTATCTCTGAAATTGCAGGTAGAGGGGTCTGTCATTGACATACCATTAAAAAGTTTCGAAGCTTTGAATTATATATCCGGATTTTACGAATTTGTGATTTCTTTGGATTTGGTGTTCTTGAAAATGCATCTCAATTTTAAGGGAGATTGGTTAAGTTTAAAGTTAGTTTTAGGTAGAACTTCAGATTAAAACTCGAGGAAGAAAAAGTTTGGGAATTGTATTACGATTGTATAATATATGTATCCTAATTGTATTTGATGCATCAATGCCTAAGACAATTCTGATACAATACTAATACTATTATAATATAATATTATATCATAATTTAAGTTTAGAGTTGGTTCTAGGTGGATATTTTAGATTGAAACTTGAAAAAGATGAAGATCAAAATTGTATCATAATTAAGAATTGTATCACAATTGTATCATAACTATATCACAATTTGTACCTAAATCAATACATGACACAATACCAATACAAATATAATACGATATTGTATCGGTTTAAGTTTAGAGTTAGTTTTAAGTTGCATCGTAATTGTATGAGAATTGTGTAACAATTCTTTCAGGATTGTATCAAATTGTATTTATGCATCAATACATGAAAGAATACTTGATACAACACTGATACAAATACAATACAATCTTGTGTCAGAATTATATTAGTTTTTAGAGTAGTAACGTGCATAGGTAGAAAATTTTCAGATTTTCTATAATTACTGTGATGGATCTTCAAAATTATATAGGATCGAAAATGTTACCGTACAAAAACTAACCATTTCTTTGGTTCCATTTCTATGGCGAGTATGACTTATTTTTTGGTTCAANCAGAATTGTGTAACAATTCTTTCAGGATTGTATCAAATTGTATTTATGCATCATTACATGAAAGAATACTTGATACAAACACAATACAATCTTGTGTCAGAATTATATTAGTTTTTAGAGTAGTAACGTGCATAGGTAGAAAATTTTCAGATTTCCTATAATTACTGTGATGGATCTTCAAAATTGTATAGGATCGAAAATGTTACCTTACAAAAACTAACCATTTCTTTGGTTCCATTTCTATGGCGAGTATGACTTATTTTTTGGTTCAAGACTTTTTTTATCCATTTATATTTTTCTTGTGTCTTCTTATACCAGAAGCGAGTATCTTGTATATAGTTTTCGAGAAATTGGAAGAAAAAAATTGGTGAAATAATATTGGAAGAAGAAGTTGCTTCCAAATCTACGTAGAAGAAAAGGGAGGGAGGGGAGTTGAGAAAAAAACGAAAGGATATAATTCAATCTCTTAATGGTGCTAATAATAGGGTGAGAGCTTTTTAAGGGGGAATACATACAGTTTGTAAAAAAACCTAAATACTTTTTGAAAACTACAAAACCTAGAGAAAATAGATAAATAAGTTTCTATTATAGTATACATAAGAAAAACTCTCAATATTTTTCTCTCTCATTCTTTCGGTTTATTCTCTCCCAAAATCATCGTATCTTATTTCTATCTACACGATCTCTCTCTCACAATGCCATTGTCTTCCTCATTGTTGAACCACGATTCTCTTTTATTTGCAGGTTCTCTATCTAGATTGTTCTCAAACCCTAGATCTCGATTTGCTGGATTTCATCTCTGTTAACATGAGTTTCAAAATGTCTTGATCAAAGTTTCTGATGTGTGTTGTATCTTTTCCCAAAGTGGAGCGGACATGGTCTGTTCATAGCTGAATTGATTTTGAATGTTGCTGTGGAAGAGGAAAGGACAGAGGAGAGGGTGGCAACGACTAATGAGATTAGGATTAGGTTTGGGAAAATGGGTTAAACCAAATCACATATATCAATGGAATTGTATTTGCAGGTTCATCAGCAACTATTGAAGCCGAAAGGAGAATACAAATACGCAATGACCCTAATTGTAGATGTATTTATATGTATTCGGGTTCGCATACATTGATTTTTAGTTTGTACATTGGATTTCTCTTCTTGTATTTAGATGTATTTATATGTATTCGATAAGGCATACATTGATTTTTAGTTTGTACATTGGATTTCTCTTCTTGTATTTAGATGTATTTATATGTATTCGATAAGGCATACATTGATTTTTAGTTTGTACATTGGATTTCTCTTCTTGTATTTAGATGTATTTATATGTATTCGATAAGGCATACATTGATTTTTATTTTGTACAGTGATTTTTGACTATTGTATTTAGATATGTTTATTTGTATTTGAGTTCATACAACAATATTTTTAAATACATTGTTAGTTCTATCATTCTGATGTTATTCATCAATTAGTTATGCATTCAATCTAACTGTATTCATCTGTATTTTCAACCTAATTGTATCCATCTGTATTTAAAATAACAATATAATGAAATACAGTAAAATACTCTCAATACAAATAGAAAATTAATGAATACAACCAATGAAATATACTCAATGAAATATACCAATGAAATATACTCAATACCATGTATTAGGAATAAATAAAATATTATGAATACAAAAATAAATTTGAATACATTGAACACAACTGTTAGATACAATGGAATACAAACACTAGGTTTATTATGAAATATGCATGCAGTAGGTTACTATTACAGGTTGTATCCGGCATAAATACATGATATATTCATATACAGAAAATCGAATTTCAAAGTATTTCTATAGATACTTGTATCAATTCCGAGCAGAACCTTGAACAATGTCAGGAAACAAAAAAAACAAAAGCTCGAACTGTATCAGAAAAAAAAAGAGGGACTGAAACTCTGAAGAATGCTCTATTTTTGGTGTTTAGCATATGATAAATCTTCTCATTAATTGGGTTGATAATGTTGTGTGTTATAATTGATTTAGATGAGTTATATTAGGAGTGTATTCCGTTAAATTAGCAGCTTTCCGTTATTAAACAACTGAAGAGACCTATTATTACGTTGTATTCATGAATACATAGTGTGAATACAACGGTTGACGGCTGGACTGCCCTGTTATTTAGCCAATTTTTGCTAATGTATTCATGAATACAGTGGTTCGAATACACCGAATACATTAACATAATAACTGAAAGGTAGCTACGGAAAGTAATCATGTATATGATAGTTATAGAAAGTTAATAGCCACTAAACCATAGTCATTTCTGAAAATTCCTTTTTTTATACTGCCAGACAATTTGTATTCCCTTTGATTGAGAAATCTCCTTACTCAAAACTCATCTAAACTTTGATTGAGAAAGTTAATACCAGTAATCCAGAGGATAGTTAATCATGAAATAATTCCAAACAATATGTTCTATTCTTACACTTGTTTATGCGACTAAAGGGCTATATTACGTAATTACTCCACTTAATTTGGTA
>AWOL01S0066854.1:0-11063 GCA_000715115.1 Nicotiana otophora
AGCAATGATTCAACAATGGAAGAGAAATATTTAGTAAGCGAACATTCAGAAATTAAGGAAGATCAGGTGCTTGACAAATTGCCACCACGTTTGCCAACACCGAACGTCGCTGCTAAACTTATGACATCCTGCTTTAACTTGATGATTTTTCCATCCATTTGCGAAAATTTAAGTATGGATTCAAAACATTCATTTCCTGTCCAAACAAACCAAACAATAGCTATGGCCTTTGTCCAAACTCATTGAAAATTAAGGCATTGGAACGGTGGGCACGGATGGCGGTGGGTGGCTCTGATACCATTGATACAACCTTGGGAGAACCACACCCAAAAAATTGGCTATTAAGGTGGGAGATCCCAAGACTATATAAACCCCACATCAGC
Source organism: Nicotiana otophora (assembly GCA_000715115.1). Classification (NCBI taxonomy): domain Eukaryota; kingdom Viridiplantae; phylum Streptophyta; class Magnoliopsida; order Solanales; family Solanaceae; genus Nicotiana; species Nicotiana otophora. The sequence goes on from AWOL01S0066854.1 coordinate 384, forward strand.
ACATTGCAATACCGATATGGGACTCAAGTCCCATACCTTGCAATGGACCATAACAAATTGATACAACCTATGGAGAAACACACCCCAAAAGCTAGTTATTAAGGTGGGATAGCCCAAGGCTATATAAACTCCACATCAGCACATTGTAATACCGATGTGGGACTCAAGTCCCATACCTTGTAATGGACCATAACAAACCACCACGCTCAGCATCCGTCATCCCCGACGGCTGTGCGCTAGACTTTTCTAGCCCCGGGCTAACACTGCAATACCGGCGTTACCATCCATGGAACGGTGGGCACGGATGGCAGTGGGTGGATCTGATACCATTGATACAACCTAGGGAGAACCACACCCCAAAAGCTAGCTGTTAAGGTGGGAGATCCCAAGGCTATATAAACCCCACATCAGCACATTACAATACCGATGTGGGACTCAAGTCCCATACCTTGCAATGGACCATAACACTGTTTATCTTGGCTGGGAACAGTGTTTTTCTATTCAGGAAGATGTTGAGCGGTTGAACAAAAGTCGCCTTGTCTTTCTAAAGGAACTAAGGGATCTTGGACATAAGACACAAGGCATGATTCAATTTTTACAGAGAAGCTTCAAGATGTTATTAATTTCGCCGAGAAAGAATTACCCTCTAATGTTCCTGCTAGGCTGAACAAATATTTCATACTCTTCATCGTAGCAATTGCCTTCGCCTCTACTCTTTTGATTTGCATTAGCTCAGTTCACTACTTATGACAGTACGTATTCGAATCGTAATTTTCGTTTATTTTGCTATTAGCTTTGTTCGAATCTCCAACGAATGGAAGAAAAGTTTTTGTTATTATAGTTTTGTCCATATTTTGATATTGTAATTGAGTCCTGTACTTATTTCACTTTCAGTCCCTACAAGTGGCTATAGGATTAGTTACCACATGTCCCATTTATTAGGAGCATTGTCTTATTAATTTTCATGTATTTCCTTTTTCATAGCTATGTTGAATGAAAATTGAGGATTTTCTTTTCTCTGCATTTTCTTTCTTTCTTTCTTTCTTTCTTTTAATTCTTGTTTTTCATTTTCATGACGATTCCAACGTGGGAATCGTTACATTTGGTATCAGAGCCGACGATTCTCGGCTGTTCATCTGTGTTAATGGAGGATAGACAGAAAATTGTGGAATCCGGCTGAGCTCAGAATCAATTCGAATAGCAGATTCAAGCTTTTATTGATAGATCAAACAGAAAATTGCATCATATGGAAGAATGGTATCAAAATCGTTTTCGCTCCTTCAATAGTTCACCAAATCATTATGACTTTCAAAGGTCGGAGAGTGAGCAGTGGGTTTCCTGTGACCCGTACGCATATCATTCCGGTACAATTTTAAGTTTTTATGGAGGTTCCTATGGTGATTTCACTGGTGGATTCAACCCAACGGATGGAGGGCAAAATTATCTCGATTCAACCACAAATGCTTACTCTTACTAGGTTCCATATGCTTATCAGGTCGACAATAACAATAAGGGTTTCTTTTTCGTTCAGTTCCGTGATGGTTCGCTGGTGTCTATGACTGCCGCAGGGCTAGACAGCTTGCTCAACTTTTATCCCGATTATTTGGAGACTAATTGCTCACAGATAAGTTTTCAACCAATTAAAGCACCTATTGGTGCATTTGAAATGGGTTATGACAATTTTGAGACTGATAGTTCCTTAGCAAGCAATGATTCAACAATGAAAGAGGAATATTTAGTAAGCGAACATTCAGAAATTAAGGAAGACCATGTGCTTGACAAATTGCCACCACGGTTGCCAACACCAATCGTCGCTGCTAAACTTATGACATCCTGCTTGAACTTGATGATTTTTCCATCCATTTGCGAAAATTAAAGTATGGATTCAAAACATTCATTTTCTGTCCAAACAAACCAAACAATAACTATGTCCTTTGTCCAAACTCATTGAAAATTAAAACGTTGGAACGGTGGGCACAGAGGGCGGTGGGTGGCTCTGATACCATTCATACAACCTAGGGAGAACCACACCCCAAAAATTGGCTATTAAGGTGGGAGAGCCCAAAAATATATAAACCCCACATCAGCACATTGCAATACCGATGTGGAACTCAAGTCCCATACCTCGCAATGGACCATAACAAATTGATACAACCTATGGAGAACCACACCCCAAAAGCTAGTTATTAAGGTGGGAGAGCCCAAGACTATATAAACCCCACATCAGCACATTGCAATACCTATGTGGGACTTAAGTCCCATACCTCGCAATAGACCATAACAAACCACCACGCTCTGCATCCGTCATCCCCGACGGCCGGGCGCTAGACTTTTCTAGCCCCTGATGAACACTGCAATACCGGCATCACCATCCATGAAACGGTGGGCACGGATGGCAGTGGGTGGATCTAATACCATTGATACAACCTAGGAAGAACTACACCCCAAAAGCTAGCTTTTAAGGTGGGAGAGCCCAAGGCTATATAAACCCCACATCAGCACATTGCAATACCGATGTGGGACTCAAGTCTCATACCTTGCAATGGACCATAACACTGTTTATCTTGGGATGTTGAGCGGTTGAACAAAAGTCGCCATGTCTTGCTAAAAGAACTAAGGGATCTTGGACATAAGACACAAGGCGATAATTTAATTTTTACATAGAAGCTTCAAGATGTTAGTAATTTCGCCATACCCTCTAATGTTCCTGCTAGGCTGAACAAATATTTCTTACTCTTCATCGTAGCAATTGCCTTCGCCTCTACTCTTTTGATTTGCATTAGCTTAGTTCACTTCTTATGTTGGTACGTATTCGAATCGTAATTTTCGTTTATTTTGCTATTGGCTTTGTTCGAATCTGTAACGAATGGAAGAAAAGTTTTTGTTATTACAATTTAGTCCATATTTTGTTATTGTAATTAAGTCCTGTACTTATTTCACTTTCAGTCCCTACAAGTGCCTATAGGATTAGTTGTCATGTGTCCCATCTATTAGGAGTCTTGTCTTATTTATTTTCATGTATTTTCTTTTTCATAGCTATGTTGAATGAAAATTGAGTATTTGTTTTTCTCTGCATTTTCTTTCTTTCTTTTAATTCTTGTTTTTCATTTTCATAACGATTCCAACGTGGGAATCGTTACATTTGGTATCAGAGCCGACGATTCTCGGCTGTTCATCTGTGTTAATGGAGGATATACAAAAAATTATGGATTCCGGCATAGCTCAGAATCAATTCGAACAACAGATTTAAGCTTTTATTGACAGATCAAACAGAAAACTGCAGCATATGGAAGAATTGTATCAAAATCGTTTCCGCACCTTCAATAGTTCACCAAATTATTATGACTTTCAAAGGTCGGAGAGTGAGCAGTGGGTTTCCTGTGACCCGTACGTATATCATCAGTATTCCGGTACAAATTCAAGTTTTTATGGAGGTTTCTATGGTGATTTCACTGGTGGATTCAACCCAACGGATGGAGGGCAGAATTATGTTGATTCAACCACAAATGCTTACTCTTACCAGGTTCCATATGCTTATTAGGTTGACAATAACAATTCGGGTTTCTATCTCGTTCAGTTCCGTGATGGTTCGTGGGTGTCTATGACTGACGCTGGGCTAGACAACTTGCTCAACTTTTATCCCGATTATTTGGAGACTAATTGCTCACAGATAATTTTCAACCAATTAAAGCACCTCTTGGTGCATTTGAAATGGGTTATGACCATTTTGAGACTGATCGTTCCTTAGCAAGCAATGATTCAACAATGGAAGATGAATATTTAGTAAGCGAACATTCAGAAATTAAGGAAGATCAGGTGTTTGACAAATTGCCACCACAGTTGCCAATACCGAACGTCGCTGCTGATTTCGTGGTATCACCATTGTTTCCTTTATTGTCCATTCCTAACCAAAATGCATCGAAACCAGCTTATGGAGATGAGGACTTTCCCACAAAAGATAACAATAAAGATGATGAAGATTCAGAAAACAATGGACGCCAAGTGCTTGATAAAAGTNCCTCTATATTTCTCTATTTCCCTTCTTTTGAAGTCAGTCATTCTGTTGAGATTGATTCTACTGAGAACTTTCAATCCTCAATTGTTAGACTCTGCAGTCTTTGCTTGGAAGTTGATACCTTAGTTGTTACGCTTGCTTGGGTTGTTGCTTTAATTCTTAGGATTAGGTTTATCAGATGCTATGAAGAGATCACAGATATAGTATCTCCCTTGATTATTCTGTGCAATATTGAACAGTTCATTTGTTCTGTAACAAGTATTAGGCAGTTTAGAGGTTCGAATAGAAAAGTTATTGTGGCTTACAATTTGGGAGGAGGAACCTTTATTGAATCAAGGTTGGAGGTCAGTGATGAGGTGTTGCCTACTGTGAGTAATATCTATCTTGGTAGAGTTGGTTTCCTAGAAGCAGCTCTCAAGCTTATTAAGGCTATATCAGTTTCCTCGACTAATTTTGAGGTATCATTTGGTGCTGGAGAAGATTATCACAAAGTGGTAGTAGCTGAAGCCTTTGTCTTTTGGTGGGGTGAGGAAAGTGTTTTCACGTTTGATCCTGGTAAGGGCTATGGACTATCGAGTGTGAATGCCATTGCTGGCCAATCTTTAAAGTGGAACACAGGATATGAGAATCATGATTTTGCTGATGATAGTATCGTAATAATTGGAGATGTTGCTACAGTAGATATGCAATCAACTGCTTATTTGAGTGGTTTCAACAGGGAAAGAACTAGTATGAAAGTGCTACCAGTTCACTCCTTAGAAGCTATGTTCAAAAGACCTTTGTGGAATTCCTTTGTGAAGTCAGTAGAGGCTTGTAAGAGTGAGGGCTATGCAGTGGACAGTACTACATTCCTTAGGGGTCTAAAGAAGATTTTCATTGATATAGAAATGCTTGTATTAGAGGCACTTTGTGTTTTTGCAAATACTCCAAATCGTGTATAACCTGAAGGAAACATTGAGACCCATCATGAGAAGGGAACAAATATCTCAATGGGACAGGAAACTTATAGGTGCTTCAGTCATCACCCATTTCCAAATTTCAAATTATCAACCTTGGGGACAAGGTTGTTTTAAGGGGGATGGATTGTAACGAATGGAAGAAAAGTTTTTGTTATTATAGTTTAGTTCACATTTTGTTATTGTAATTAAGTCCTGTACTTATTTCACTTTCAGTCCCTACAAGTGGCTATAGGATTAGTTGCCACGTGTCCCATTTATTAGGAGCCTTGTCTTATTTATTTCCATATATTTCCTTTTTCATAGCTATGTTGAATGAAAATTGAGTATTTGTTTTTCTCTGCATTTTCTTTCTTTCTTTCTTTTAATTCTTGTTTTCCATTTTCATGACGATTCCAACGTGGGAATCGTTGCAGAATTTCAATTTTCCTTTATTTTGTTATTAGGTCGGCTGCTATGTCACCGGAGCCAACTATCTCACATTGAGGATATTGCTGAGCATGANGATGAAGGTTCAGAAAACAATGGACGCCAAGTGCTTGATAAAAGTCCCCAATTGAATGAAATTATTTTGCCAGTTGCTACGCCAATATTGGGTGCTGAAATTACCGAGATACATCATACATCCCTCGCATTTTCTAATTGCAATAAGTACCAGGTGTTTGAATGTCCTCAAAAGAACAAAACTGTGTTGCCTGCTGAATTTTGGTCAATGAGAACGAGGGAGGATGAAGTTCTATCTAAGGATAAGGAGGTACCAATTGAGATCCAAAGTGACAATGAAGAAAATTCTGAAAATGAAGAGACCCAGGTGTTTGATAAATATTTTCAGGGAGAAAAAGCAGGACTTCCNTGTAATTAAGTCCTGTACTTATTTCACTTTCAGTCCCTACAAGTGGCTATAGGATTAGTTGCCACGTGTCCCATTTATTAGGAGCCTTGTCTTATTTATTTCCATATATTTCCTTTTTCATAGCTATGTTGAATGAAAATTGAGTATTTGTTTTTCTCTGCATTTTCTTTCTTTCTTTCTTTTAATTCTTGTTTTCCATTTTCATGACGATTCCAACGTGGGAATCGTTGCAGAATTTCAATTTTCCTTTATTTTGTTATTAGGTCGGCTGCTATGTCACCGGAGCCAACTATCTCACATTGAGGATATTGCTGAGCATGAGGGAAGTGCATCGTGATCAAGTTCTCTTACAAAATTAAAAGACAAACAATTGGTCATTGTACATATTTGGGTGAGGGTTAGATTGTTAATAAGTATCATGTAAGACAAAAAAGAGGCTGCCAAGTGCCATTGTCTACTTTACGTGAAAAATTCTTGGGCTTGGGCTTTTGTTAAAGATTGTTAATAAGTATCATGTTCTTGCTTTGTAGTGGTGGCAATTTGCTAAGATTCTATGAAAATTTTGATTGATTTTAAAATTCTATTTAAAAAAAAAATCCTAACTATTACAATTTTATCCAATTCTAATTGGTGGAAATTTTGGTTGTTGGTCTTAGCTGTTAAATTTTATCCTTTTTTAATTGGTGAAAATTTTGGTTGTTGGTCTTAACTGTTACAATTTTATCCAATCCTAAGTAACGTGGACGATTATTTTTGTTGCTAAATTTCGCTTGAATATTGGATGATGGATTGACATCGACTATTATGTTTGGAAGGCTCTTTACTATTTCATAAGTTAGAATGTCAAAATATATTCGTTATTTCTTAATAGTTCTACTGGTTGGACTTTATAGTAGGGCTAAGTATTATTTTAGTATGAAGAATGTTCTACAATATGAAATTCTTGCAGGATAGTAGATGTGATAATGTATCTTAGTTAACTTTTTTTTTTGGAATGAGAAGAGACTAATGAAGCCATGACAAACTTTATTTACACCACTTTTTGCTTCAAGGTGACATAGCCTATGAAATTGTGTTTCAATGTTAAAACTTCGGGAACGAATATTTTAATGTCAGAAAGGAAGGAAGAACATCCTATCACAAATAATATAAAAAATGATGAATTTTTATGCCCTTGAATAATTAAATTACTTCAAATTAAAAGATAATTGTGTTAGATAAAATTGTAATACCTAAGATATTGCCTACAATCTAAGAATTACAAGTTCAACTGGGGACGAAAAGAAAGGTTTATGTTGACTTTAATATCCTTCAAAGCTGAATTATTATTCAAATAGATAATTTTAAGTTTGAAAAAACTTGATTTATTTACTATTTAGAACTTTAAAGACAATTAATAATATTTTCTTAAAAAATTGCAAAAGATATGAAATTATGTTGCTGGTTACTTCTGCTGTTGTATGGCTGTTGTATCACTCAATCTCAAACCTAAAGATACATTCTCCATAGCAATTACTGAATCTTTGCATAGAACAGTATGTTTATAGCATTGATGTCAAGCAGCTCATAGCACTACTTCTTCAATGTGACAGGCCACATACAACAACACTACATTCAGTTTCTACATTTCAATAAACAGACTGGTACCACAATGCCGCTTAACATGTGCCTGATATGAACCAAAATTCTCAAAGTCTTTAACCAAATAAAGCAGAAACAATTTGGTCGTGAATAATTCAAATAACATCTATACTACTCCTATATGACATTCACAACCTTTTAAAGGATGTAGTAGTACCTTATGACATCCTGCTTGAACTTGATGATTTTTCCATCCATTTGCGAAAATTAAAGTATGGATTCAAAACATTCATTTTCTGTCCAAACAAACCAGACAATAACTATGGTCTTTGTCCAAGCTCATTGAAAATGGCATATCGAAGATCTCCATATCAACTCCAAGGAAGTAAAAAAATTCCATCATGTTTGGATAAGTTACCTGTCAAATACACCATTTTAATATACATTAGGAGTCAAATTAAATATAGGTAAAACAACTCTAGCTACAAACAGTTCCAGCTGAATGTAAAAACAGAAATTTCTTCTAACATTTTAAATAGAGGTAGGGGTATCATTATTTCTATTTGGCTTTACAAAGCAGCAATTATTTGACAGTAAAACTATCTAACATAGTATTATCTCTTTAAATCTGAAGTTTCGAACAATAGAGCTTAAAACTTTGTTTCGAAAATTACAGCTAGTATGAACATGAGTTTCTGGCAAAGAATTTTAACTCATTCAATCAGTTGTGTCCATTTTCATTAGTTTACAGCAGTAGTCTTTGTTGTCTCGCTGGAAACAAGTTAAACATTTATTAGAAAGGTTTTAAGTCAAGTAATCTTGTCTCAAATATACTTACACTCTTTGCGGGTATTTCATGCTCCAAATCCTGCCTTCTGAAGTGTTACGATTCCTTTGCAGCAGTAAATCTCTATATCTTTTTTGGTTATGATGTCCTGAAAGATAAGTAAGACCGAGGAAAGCATATAACAAATTCGAAGAATCTTTTTTAATAAATGGCAAAAAGTTCATTGATATTAACATCATCAATTCACAGTACTAAGTACAGTCGAATAAAAAAATAAAAACAGAAGTGTTATTGCTAATAAATAATAAACCCTCCTCCTTTGTTCGGGCTTGGGACAGGATATGTCACAGTATAACTTGAACATAGGCGGAGTTAAAAATAGTTTTTTTTTCTTGAGGCATGGATTAGGTAAGTCAACTTAACAGAGTTAGAACTAAAATCACAGAAATATGTAATAGGCCGTTGTATATTGAGAATTGCAGACACTAATGCTTTCATTGATTGCTCGTCCGAACAATAGTTTATTCATATATTGCGCATCAGAAAACTATACCAGAAGGATAAAAGCTTAGCCAAGATTTGCAAGTAATCAAGTTAACTCTTCTGCATACCAAATCGCAAAAAGTTATTTAAGATACAGAAATTGTCACAGAATTTGTACCAGAAGTAAATGACTTAATCATGAGGAGGAGTTCGTCAGTGGGACTTGCTTAAGTCCCCCTATTAATGGAAGTCATTCAAATGATCATTCCAAAAGGAGAAAATTAATACACAAGTTCAAGAAATGGGTAGAAGGAAGTTATAAAATGAAACCTGAAACTAATTACTTTAAAAAGCATTTTGTTTCTGATTGCACTCAGAAACTAATACTTCCTGCTAGAAAGTCATGTTCTAGTGCTTAATTATGTGTATTTGTAATTCCTTCATGATTTGTCTCCTTGCAGTATTGGAGGTTAAATTAACCTATGTAGCTTCTAACTAATGAAAATGATACAAAACTTGTTGGTTCTCTTTAAATGCATTGTGAGATCTCGGGGGCAGGGTAGGATATAAGCTATGGATTCGGTCGAACCTAGTGGCTTTTGGTCCGGACCTTATATATGTATTAAAATATCTCTTAAATATATATATAAATACTGAATTCCGAACCGAATAACATAAATAGTCAATGTTGTTTAGTGACACGTCGAACCCATAATCTTCAAATCTTTGGTAATGCTTTGAGGTTTCAAGGCCACCTGATCAAGTTCACCTGCTGATTTTGTCATCTAGCCACCCCTTACCTTTAATCAAAGTAGATCTATCTGTTTCCCTCTCCCTTGACTATTAACAAGGCGTGTTTTATCATTTATTTTTCCGCTAGAGTCATTACCAGAAGGTAACCAAACAATGGAAAACCTAATTCGAGAGTTGTTCTAATGAAGTTTCTCCTGGTGTGCTATTTCCTCGAGAATGTAAAAACTTTTAGCTTCTTATCGGTGGAACAACTTAGATAGAATTCGAACAATCTTTAAAAAAATTTCTACTGCTACCAATATAAACTCAAGATACCATTAACGAAGAAATTATGAAATTCTTAGTATTACAAATTAGTCAGATGGACACAAATAAAGAGGCCCATACCCATTCATGAAAGGTTACCCCTTTTATAATCAGAATTTTAACCAAATACCACTGACAAAGGAAGAAGCAAAGCAAACAAAAAGAAAAGGGAGTACAGTAAACGAGAAAATCTCACAAGAAGTATTGTTATTCAGCAAAAAATAACTCAGCGAAGAGAATCGACAACTGAAGGAGAATACAGACCTCGGTAAAAGTACTGATATTGACAAAACAAAAACCCGCGGATAAAAGTCGATAGGTATCTGAGATAGCAGAAGGTCAGGGAACAGATGACGGAGCAGAGTATAAATAATCACAGACGGATGTAACTTAGTGGCTAATGAACCCATAACTTAAAATTTTATATATAAAAATTTATTAAAATTATAAAAATAATAGATATGAACCCATAACTTTAAAAATATAATAATTTTAATATTAAAAATTTTAAAATTAAACCCATAGGATTTAAATTGTTGATCCGCCTAGGAGAGTAAAGCCAGATGAAATTCCATGGAAAAGAAGAAGTATCTGTAGATGCATTCTTATCTCATACGCAGCAGCTTACTCAGCAAAGTTCAGCACACGTGTAAGTGCAGGAACACAGAAGGTATGCAAAAATACTTAAATGCCCCTGTGTCTACGCAGGGATGTTGACAGTGAGCTGCTTCTCCGCTCTTCGATATATATATATATACTAGATGAGTTTTGGCCCGCGTTTAGCACAGGCCCAATGTTGTAAAGTTGGAATAATCATTTATGATATCTCTATTTTGACATGAAATTGTAGAAAAAAGAGATTGAATCACCCTAAATAAATATTAAACTGTTATGAAAATAATTATATTGTGGGTGTTCATTTATTACTCCGCTATAGATAATCTTC
>AWOL01S0066855.1:3386-35502 GCA_000715115.1 Nicotiana otophora
ATATTGAGAATTGTTGCATTTGAAGGAATTTGATTATTTCCGCTGATTAAATAAATTATTTTAAATTCTGTAAATCATGCTGATTTAAATATCTTAGTTGTATTTAAATTATTATTATTGACCCATAGTGAGTGTCAAAGTCAGTCATCTCGTCTCTACCACTTCGAGATTAGGCTTGATACTTACTGGGTACACGTTGTTTACGTACTCATACTAAATTTGCTGCACTTGTTGTGCAGGACCTGAGGCAAGTACTAGTGGGGGACCTATCGTCTTACACCCATGTTATCCAGGGGCATAGTGGTGAGCTGCATTTCTGGTCCGTTCTGCAGCTACTAGTGTCTCTCTTTGTATTTTTCATTCTGTCTATTTGTATTTCAGACAGTGTTTGAGGTTTTGTATAATCTACTAGATGCTCATACATTTGTGACACCATGTCTTGGCACACACATTGGTAGAATTTGGGTTTTATTATTTTCTTGGTTTTAAATTTTGTCAATATATGCTTAATTTATTAAGTTGGCTTGCCTAGCTGCAGTGTTGGGCGCCATCACGACCTATAGGTGAAATTGGGTCGCGACACCCGAGACCCCCGAGACCTCAACCAAATACACCAATGAGTCCTAAAATATTATACGAACTTAGTTGAAGCCTCAAATCACATCAAACAACGCTAAAAACACGAATCATGCCCCAATTCAAGTCTAATAAAACTAACAATTTCCAAATTTTACACTCAATGCCAAAACCTATCAAATCAAGCCCGATTGAGCTCAAATTTTGCACACAAGTCACAAATCATGATACGTACCCACCAAGATGGTCAAAATACCGATCCAGGTCCGCTGGCTCAAAATGTTGACCAAAGTCAACTTAAGTGAGTTTTAAATCACTATTTTATATTTTAATCTATTTTTCACATTAAATCTTTCTGAAAAATTTACGGACTATGCACGCAAGTCGAGGAATATTAAATGGTGCTATTCGAGGTTTCGGACTACAGAATTGAATGTTAAATTTAAAGATGACCTATCGTGTTCATCACATTCTCCACCTCTAAAACAAACGTTCGTCCTCGAACAGAATTAGAAAAAGTACCTGAGCAGGTAAAAAGGTGAGGATATCTATTCTGCATGTCCGACTCAGACTCCCAGGTAGATGCTCCAACCGGCTGACCTAGCCATTTCACTTGAACTGATGGATAACTCTTAAACCTCCACTATCGGACCTGTCGGTCTAGAATAGCTACATGCTCCTCCTCGTAAGTCAAATCCTGGTCCAATTTGACTGAGCTGAAATCTAACACATGGGACGGATCACCATGATATTTTCAGAGCATAGACACATGGAACACCGGATGAACTGTTGATAAACTATGTGGTAGTGCAAGCTTGTAGGCTACTTCACCCACCCTTTTAAGAGTTTCAAAGGGTCTGATATACCTAAGTCTCAACTTGCCCTTCTTTCTGAATCTCATTACACCTTTTATAGGTGAAACCCAGAGCAATACTCTTTCTCCTGCCATGAATGCAATGTCACGAAATTTACGGTTGGCATAACTCTTTTGCCTAGACTGAGCTGTGCGAAGTCGATCCTGAATAACCTTGACCTTATCCAAGGCATCCCGTACCAAATCGGTACCCAACAACCGAGCGTCTCCCGGTTCAAACTGGCCAACTGGCGAATGACATCGCCTACCCAATAATGCTTCATACTGAGCCATCTGAATGCTCGACTGGTAGCTATTATTATAGGCAAACTCCTCAAGTGGCAAAAGCTGATTCCAAGAACCTCCAAAGTCTATAACACAAGCGCGAAGCATATCTTTCAATATCTGAATAGTGCGCTCTAACTGTCCGTATGTCTGTGGATGAAATGTTGTACTCAACTCAACCCGCATGCCTAGCTGACACTGTACATCACTCCAAAAGTGTGAGGTGAACTGCGTACCTCGATCTGAAATAATAGATACGGGCACACCGTGAAGGCGGACAATCTCGCAGATGTAAATTTCCGCTAACCGCTCCGAAGAATAGGTAACTGCTACTGGAATGAAATGTGCTTACTTGGTTAGCCTGTCCACAATGACCCATACTTCATCGAACTTCCTCTGAGTCCGTGGGAGTCCAACAACAAAATCCATAGTGATACGCTCCCACTTCCACTCAGGAATTTCTAACTTCTGAAGCAAACCACTAGGCCTCTGATACTCGTACTTTATTTGCTGACAATTTATACACCGAGATACATATGGAACTATATCCTTATTTATTTTATTCCACCAATAATGTTGCCGCAAATATTTATACATTTTGGCGGTACCCAGATGAATAGAATACCGGGAACAGTGGGCCTCTTCAAGAATTAATTCACGAAGCCTATCCACATCAGGCACACAAATACGACCCTACATCCGCAGAACTCCATCATCCCCCACAAAAACTTGTTTGGCACCACCGTGCCGCACCATGTCCTTAAGGACAAGCAAATAAGGATCATCATATTGTTGCTCTCTGATGTGCTCATACAAAGACGACCGAGCGACTGTGCACGCTAGAATCCGACTAGACTCTGAAACATCTATACTCACGAACTGATTGGCCAAAGTCTGAACATCTGCAGCTAACTTCCTCTCACAAACCGGAATATACGCAAGGTTGCCCATACTCACAGCCTTTCTACTCAAAGCATCGGCCACCACATTGGCCTTTACAGGGTGATAAAAAATGGTGATATCATAGTCTTTCAACAACTCCAACCATCTTCTATACCTCAAATTGAGGTCTTTTTGTTTGAACAAGTACTTTGGACTACGATGATCAGCGAATACCTCACACGAGACATCGTAAAAGTAATGCCTCCAAATCTTCAACGCATGAACGATGGCTGCCAATTCTAAGTCATGAACAAGGCAATTCTTCTCATGAACTTTAAGTTGTTGTGACATATAGGCAATCACCCTGCCATCTTGCATTAATACTTCACAAAGACCAATGCAAGATGAATCACAATACACCGTATAAGGTCCTAAACCTGTGGGCAATACCAATACTAGCGTCGTAGTCAAAGCAGTCTTGAGCTTCTGAAAGATCAACTCACACTAGTCTAACCATCTGAATGGGGCACCCTTTTGGGTCAATTTGGACAATGGGTATGTTGTGGATGAAAACCCTTCCACAAATCGGCGATAATAACCTACCAAACCCAGAAAACTCCGAATCTCTGTAGCTAAAGTAGGTCTGGCCAATTCTGGACTGTCTCAATCTTTTTAGGATCCACTTTTATGCCTTTTGCCGATACAACATGTCCCAAAAAGGCAACTGAGTCTAACCAAAATTCACATTTTGAAAATTTGGCATATAACTGATTATTCTTCAAAGTCTGAAGCACAATCCGAAGATGCTGCTCATGCTCCTCTCGACTACTGGAGTAAATCAATATATCATCAATGAATACAACCACAAAAGAATCCAAATAGGGCTTGAACACCCGGTTCATCAAATCCATAAATGTTGCTAGGGAATTTGTCAGACCAAGTGACATCACTAGGAATTCATAATGCCCATACCGAGTTTGAAAAGCTATCTTAGGGACATCAGATGCCCTAATCTTCAATTGATGGTAACCAGACCTCAAATAGATCTTTGAAAACACCTTGGTACCCTGAAGCTGATCGAATAAGTCATCAATTCTTGGTAACGGATACTTGTTCTTGATAGTAGCCTTATTCAGCTGCCGATAATCTATGCACATCCGCATTGAACCATCTTTCTTCTTTATAAATAACACTGGTACACCCCAGGATGAGACGCTAGGTCTAATGAATCCCTGGTCAAGCAAGTCTTATAGCTGCTCCTTCAATTCCTTTAGCTTTGGTGGGGCCATACGGTATGGTGGAATAGAAATGGACTGGGTGCCTGGAGCCAAATCAAAACAAAAGTCAATATCTCTGTCGGGTGGCATCCCCGGCAAATTTGCAGGAAATACATCTGGAAACTCACGGACAACTGGGACTGAATCCATAGAAGGAACATCTGTACTGGGATCGCGGATATAAGCCAAATAAGCTAAACACCCTTCTCGACCATACGTCGAGCTTTCACGTAAGAGATAACCCTGCTTGTGGAATGGACGGGAGTCCCTTTCCACTCTATTCGAGGTAACCCCGGCATGGCTAAAGTCACCATTTTTGCGTGACAATCCAATATAGTATGATAGGGTGACAACCAATCCATACCCAAGATGACATCAAAATCTACCATATCAAGAAGTAGAAGATACACGCTAGTATCAAGACTCCCAATAGTAACCACACACGAACGATCGACATGATCTACAATGATAGAATCCCTCATCGGCGTGGACACGTGCATAGAACACCCAAAGAATCACGAGGCACAACCAAATATGAGGCAAAGTAGGAGGACACATAGGAATAAATAGATCCTGGATCAAATAGAATTGAAGCATCTATAAGGAAAATTGGAACAATACCTGTGATCACGACATCGGATGACTCGGCCTCAGGCCTAGCTGGAAAAGCATAAAATTGGGACTGGGCCCCACCACTCGGAGCTACATCCCTGGGACGTCCTCTAACTTGCTGGCCTCCACCTCTAACAACCTGACCTTCACCTCTAGTTTTCTGACTCCTGCCCCTAGCAGGCTGGGCGGGCGGTGGAGCAACCGGTATCTCACGACCCAAAATCCAACTAGCCGTGATGGAACCTAACCTCACCCGCTAGGTAAGCCAAATAACAACAATCCGATTTAATTAATATTTAACTGACTCTAATACACTCCCCAAGTACTGGTAGTACAAATCATCAACTTCTACGATTAGAATTTACAAAGCTGGTGTGAAATAAAAATATGTCATTTGTTTGAAATATATATGAACAAATTTAAAAATTCTATAGCTACCTAGAACAAAAGGCAGTTGTGACTGAAACGCAGGTACATCTTCAGATCCAGCTCTCGCCGTACGCAGAAACATCAGCATCGGAAATCTACACGTAAGGTGCAGAAGTGTAGTATGAGTACAACTGACCACATGTACTCAATAAGTAACAAACCTAGCCTTAGGTTGAAAGCAGTGACGAGCTTGTTCCAAGGTCAGAGTCCATACCAGTAACCAATAACATCTCATAACAATACAATTTAAAGCAGCACTAGTAAATAACTCAATATTAACATGCTCAACTCGTATACAGTTCTGGAAAATAAATATTTTATTTTCAAGTATAACAGTAAAACTCATATCTTTTGCCGAAAGTCACCGAAAATAAGAGGAAGTCTGAAATCTGTGATTTTTCTCAAAAACTTTAACGACACGTAAGAAGTCTCATTATCAGATGGCATGAGGAAAACTACTTCTCTATGCCTACATATCAAATATGTATGTCTAATACAATGCAGCACAGTGATGAACTCATGTAACTCATGTACTCACACTCTCAGAGTACTCAATCTCACTATCTCACATTTCCACTCCAGTCACTCAGTACTGTATATGGCCAATACAGCCTAGGGAAGATCCATCCCAATATATATACATAATATCTGACATTTAGTCACTCAGTAATGTACAAGGCCAATCCAGCCCAGGGGAAGATCCAACCCCAAATATAAATGATTCGGACAAGATCCATGTCCAGGGAAGATCCATCCCTCAATATGAATGATTCGGGCAAGATCCATGCCCAGGGGAAGATCCATCCCCAAATATAAATGATTCGGATAAGATCCATGTCCAGGGAAAATCTATCCCAAAAATGTAAATAATTCGGGCAAGATCCATGCCCAGGGAAGATTCATCCCTCAATATAAAATCAACTGTTCTCATTGTGGGGGGAGAGGGGTGCAGACTCCGGAGGGGCTCCTTCAGCCCAAGCGCTATAATAGCCAGATCCAGGTATAAATAAATAAATAAAACATGCTGCGACGTGTTGCCCGATCTCACAAATATCACTCACAATCAGGCCCTTGGCCTCACTCAGTCATCAATCTCTCTAGTTTCTCTGGCTCACAATGTCATGAAACTAGCCCAAAATGATGATATGATGTATCAATAAATAGCAACAGAGACTGAGATATGATATGCAATGAATGAACATGACTAAGTAAAAATTACAATTTAAATATATAATTCGACAACAAAAATGATCTCAGTGGCTCCCAATAACACCAACATTTGCCTAAGCATGATTTCTAATATGAGTCACAACCCAGTTTCTTTAACACATAAAAATACATGTAAAAATACAAGTTAATTGACTATACAGCTCTACGGAATCGATTGAGTCTCAATTTCTATGGTGCACGCCCGTCACCTAGCATGTGCGTCACCTCCAAACAATTCATATAACATGTATAATCAGGGTTCATACCCTCAGCTCCAAGTTTATAAGTGTTACTTACCTCGAACAAGCGAATCCAATGTCGAGCAAGCTAAACAATACTCTGGAAATTCCATTCCACGTGTATCAACATCTGAACGCCTTCATATCTCCTCCATTCCAAGCCAAACGATTTGAAACTATTCAAACAACGTGCAAATTAATCAAAATATACTCAAATGCTTACAATTTAACAATTTATTAAAATTCTCAACTCCGCTCGAAAAGTCTGCGGTGGGGCCCACGTATCGGAATCTGATAAAACTCACAAAATCCGAGAACCCATTCGATTACGAGTCCAACCATACTAGTTTCACTCAAATCCGACTCCAAATCGACATTCAAATCTCAAAAATTTATTTTATGAAATTTCTACAATTTTTTTCCAAATTTCCATCTCAAAATACTGATTAGATGATGAAAACAATGATATATTCATGTATATTAACCAAATCCGAGTTAGAATCACTTACCCCGATGAATTTCTTGAAAATTCCACGATATATCGCCACAAACCGAGCTTCCAAAGTCCATATATGAAATAATACTCTAACTCTCATTTATAAGGTACAACATTCTGATGTCACATTGTGCTGACCGCACATTGTTATTGCGGTCCATACATTTTCAAGTTCCGCGGCCGCGATCCAAATTGTGCGGCCGCACTTCACTAGTGATTGCACTACTAGGATTTAGTAAATTGACTATAACTTTATGTACAAATATCTAAATAATTAATGGTATACCTTTCTGAAAACTAGACTCAAAGGAATACAACTTTTGTTTTTGAACCATCTCCAAATTCCTTATAGATTAAAAGATATAAGCTTTCGAGGTCGTACCATCAAATCTACAGAATCCTATTTCTACGGCCGCGAGAGGATTTCTGCGGTCCGCATCTGAGGCTTTGCCTCAACACTCCAAAATGTGCCCCCACACTTCAAACGTTTCAGAACAACATCAGAGTGCCAAAATACCAGACTCGCTCAAAACTCACCCTGAAACACACCCGAGCCACTCGGGACTCCATACGAATGTACCCACAAGTCCTAAAATATAATACGAACTTAGTCGAGCCCTCAATCACATCAAACAACATAAAAAAAAAAACACGAATCGCACTCCAATTCAAGCCTAATGAAAACTAACAATTTCCAACTTCTACATTCAATGCCAAAACCTATCAAATCAAGTCCGATTGACCTCAGATTTTGCACACGAGACATAAATGACATAACGGACCTATTCCAATTTCCAGAATCGGATTCCGACCCCGATATCAAAAAGTCAACTCCCCGATCAAACTTCCAAACTTAAATTTCTATTTTAGCCATTTCAAGCCTAATTTAACTGCGTACTTCCAAATATTTTTTTCGGACACCCTCCTAAGTCCAAAATCACCATACGGAGCTATTGGAATCATCAAAACTCTATTCCGGGATCGTTTACACATAAGTCAGCATCCGGTCAACCTTTTCAACTTAAACTTTCATCCTTGAGACTAAGTCTCTCAATTCATTCTGAAACCTCACCGGACCCGAACCAATTACCCCAGCAAGTTACATAACAACTGTAAAGTATGAATTGAATAGTAAATGGGGAACGAGGCTGTAATACTCAAAACGACCGGTCGGATCGTTACATTCTCCCCCACTTAAATATACGTTCGTCCTCGAATGTGCCAAGAGTTATTTTCAAGCCATCACATCACTATTCCACCTCACCACGCACATACCCGGGGGTGATCCCACGCCACCCTATTCCATATAGGCCTGACAATACAACATAATTGAAGATCATTACTTTAACTTTAGTTCGTAAAACTTAGAACCCAAATTTCCAACATCCAAAATTCTTTTCAAGAGCCGAATCTCACATCTACACACTGTATAAGTCTGAACAAGCTGTATAAAACCATAACCATAACCCCAGATATAATCACCTAACATACTACACAACTCACATGCTCGTAACACCATTACCGATCACAGTAAATACTCAAAACCAACCCGGTACTAATATTAAACCCCTTATCATATCAACAAGTCATGGAGCTCTCTCGCCCTAACCAAAACCATAATCACTTTCTAAGACGACTTTCAATATTATCCTCCCAAATATACCGTAATAAAATCTGATGGTACCCATTCTAGGTCCAATGACCATATATTATTAAACACAACTATCCCACTTACATGCCACACCAATATAACTCAAGCCACAACTGCGCAATCTGTGTACCCAAAAATGGAAAATATCTCAAAGAAGAGAATCGTTTCGCAAGTTCATCTAGCACCACCACAACCTAATATTTACAGCCAACTCCTCAAATTTTGTGAAGAGGATAACCGTAGGCGCATGTGCACAATTCCTCAAATACGCTGCTCAAGTAATTTTTATCATAGAGGAAGGAAAGCAATGAAATCAGATAAATTATTAAGGAAATAAAATTCCCACACACTGCACAGACAACTCACGTGCGATACGGATAACTCACGTGTCAATGATACCAATATATAGATCTGCACGGACAACTCACGTGCCAATAATATAAATCGTTGGCATGGTCACAGGCCTCCAGTCCCAGCATATCATACATGAGCAATTAAATAAGTACACATGTATATGGTAATGAAATATGATCCTCATACTCCTGGACTGGTATAAATAACATGCCATAGTGTAGGCATGTGCAAAGTTTGTTATCACCACTCAAATTGGCAAGTTAACACAAACATAGTAACTACCAAGTTTACTCAAGGAATTAGCCTCTTTGTAACCTCCAGTATAGCCTAAATAGTTCTCAACAAAGGTACGAATATGAGAAACATTATAACTTTACGCTTAACAGTCAACTCTAGGCATATCATAGCCTAAGCATTCTTCCGAGTATGAATACTTGCTCCGATGCCCGTACATGGGCTCAAACCTCACATATATACGCATTCGTAGCACGTAGCTATCACAAATAATTAACGCAACTAGTGCCTCCACTGAGTTTAAATAAAATACTTACCTCAACAGGTCGCAACCCTAAAACAATATGCTTCTGAGAACTCCCATTCTCCAAATTCATAGAACACATGAATCAACGTAACTGGTCACAACTCCATCACTCGAATGACTAACACGTCCTTCATGCACGATCATCTCATGAGGAACACTTCCATAATTCCTCCATGCCACATAGCAATAAATGGGAATATCAGCAGTCTATCAACCATGTGAGTACCATAATACTGATGAACATATGTAAGTCAAAACACAATGCGCTTTCTGAAATGCGCACCCTTCTCATGGATTACCGAGCAGTTATAACACTCATCTAAATATATGAAACTGACCATTTTGTCCAGAATTCATGACCTTCCCTTCAGGAATGAGCTGCCACCTTGTACATGTAAATCTTAATCCTGCACAATACACCACATATATCATTCCATCATGTGACAAGCACAAGAATCTCATTATCGACTCTGGGTAACCAGCAAATTACATACCTGATCATTTAGTAACCTTCTTATTGCTTCCTTCCAGGAGGAAATAATAATACACAACACGTTCCCCGCACCGGTAGAAAATATCTAGTTCAAACCATGGTAGAAACCATCAAGAACGCTTTGGAATCTATTTGCATATCACCAAGCTATCAGAACTGAATCCCTCTAACTCGACCAAGCCACGCAGGTCACCAAACCCAAGCACATTGCCACCAAAACATCTGTAAAGTATCACCACATCATAATTACCCCCATAAATACCACAATCATAACACTCACTCTGAAAATACCTAAAGTGGATTTACAAAGTGTTCCTTTTTCCTTTATTATACTGAAATGTAGAATCCATAGTCATGCAAAATTACCGAGTCCCGGCACATTCAATTGCATATCCCAGATTTTATCTATACACAAGTACGGAAAAATTCTCAACTGTAATATATAAATCTCGAACCCATTAGAACCTTCTAGAGAGTCATCCACTCTGCTTAAATCTAAATTGCATCGCCCAAACGGGCCGAAAGACACGTGCTCCCTTAGCTTAACAACATTCAAAGAGGTAACCCTGCCTTAACACCACAAATCAAATTCATACTTCGTGCATACTACATCCTTCACAATAACAACTCGATCATCCCATGATTTTTATATACTCATAAAGTGAAATATAACCCATATCCAGGATTTTCCTTACTCGATTCATCCTCGATCTCAATCTCTGCAAGTCATAACCGATTCACAAGTATGCCTCAAATCGAAACCAGTGCAACACATAACCACGCAATCAAATCGTGGATAACAGACTCCCCCACTTGGTTCAAATCCATGGAACAAAACACTCGATAACTCATAATACCCATATTCTATTACTTCCATAATCATGTACCAAAGTTCAACTAAATCCTTCATAAGCTCATATAACACTAACCATAAAATACCTCAATCATCCGCTAAGCTCGCATTTATTCTCTTGACAATCAAGTCAACTTTCTCAATCGAATTCAAATTCAAATCTCAGCAGATATAATCTGCTGGTAGAAATGAAACTCCCCACATAACATTATAAGGAACACACCTACGTAGATTACTCCGTAGGAGATAAACCACCTGCATAGCCTCAAATTGGCATCTTGCTATACCCTTTCACAACCACAACTACTACGCAATCACTTAATCCTTATGAGTCTTAACTCATCAACAAGACAGGAAAAACTAATTCGTTCCACAATTAAACAACATGAAAGATTCTTCAACACACTCATAACTCGCGACTATATGTCAAATAAAGACAGACATCAAGCACCCAATAGTCCATTTTTTGTCATATTCAACCATCTGAACACATCCCGCAATCACATCATACTTATCATAAGACATTACACCGCTCATCAAGCCAGAAATTCCACTCATAGGGACACTACTGATCTAAATCAATGTCGCACGATAAAGAATGAAATATGGAAAATTTATCCTAAATACCCTGTAGCCTCTCGAAGATAAGTATGGACGTCATCATACCAATCCGCAAAACTCTACTAGACACATGTTCATGACTTGTAGAACCTATGAACCTAGAGCTTTGATACCAACTTGTCATGACCCAAAATCCAACTAGCCGTGATGGCACCTAACCTCACCCGCTAGGTAAGCCAAATAACAACAATCCAATTCAATTAATATTTAAGTGACTCTAATACACTCCTCAAGGACTACTAGTACAAATCATGAGCTTCTAAGATTATAATTTACAAAGCTGGTGTGAAATACAAATATGTCATCTGTTTGAAATATACATGAATAGATTTAAAAATTCTAAAACTACCTAGAACAAAAGGCAACTATGACTGAAACACAGGTACATCTTCATATCCAGCTCTCGCCGTACGTAGCAACATCAGCATCAGAAATCTGCACGCAAGGTCCAAAAGTGTAGTATGAGTACGACCGACCCTGTATACTCAATAAGTAACAAACCTAAACTTAGGTTGAAAGCAGTGACGAGCTTGTACCAAGATCAGAGTCTACACCAATAACCAATAACATCTCATAACAATACAATTTAAAGCAGCACTAGTAATAACTCAATAATAACATGCTCAGCTCGTATACAATTCTGGAAAATAAATATTTTATTTTCAAGTATAACAGTAAAACTCAAATCTTTTTCCAAAAGTCCCCAAAAATAAGAGTAAGTCAGAAATCTGTGATTTTTCTCAAAAACTTTAACGACACGTGAGAAGTCTCATTATGAGATGGCATGAGGAAAAATACTGCTCTATGCCTACATATCAAATATGCATGTCTAACGCAATGCAGAACAGTGATAAACTCATGTAACTCATGTACTCACACTCTCAGAGTACTCAATCTCACTATCTCGCATTTCCACTCCAGTCACTCAGTACTGTATATGGCCAATCCAGCCCAGGGAAGATCCATCCCAATATATATACATAATATCTGACATTCAGTCACTCAGTACTGTACAAGGCCAATCCATCCCAAGGGAAGATCCATCCCTAAATATAAATAATTCGGATAAGATCCATGTCTAGGGAAGATCCATCCCTCAATATGAATGATTCGGGCAAGATCCATGCCCAGGGGAAGATCCATCCCCAAATATAAATGATTAAGGNCAAGATCCATGTCCAGGAAAAATCCATCCCAAAAATATAAATGATTCGTGCAAGATCCATGCCCAGGGAAGATCCATCCCTCAATATAAAATCAACTGCTATTTTTGTGGGGGTGCAGACTTCAGAGGGGCTCCTTCAGCCCAAGCGCTATAATAGCCAGATCCAGGCATAAATAAATAAAATATGCTGCGACGTGCAGCCCGATCCCATAAATATCACTCACAATCAGGCCCTCAGCCTCACTCAGTCATCAATCTTTCTAGTCTCTCTGGCTCACAATGTCATAAAACTAGCCCAAAATGATGATATGATGTATCAATAAATAGAAACAGAGACTGAGATATGATATGCAATGAATGAACATGACTGAGTAAAAATTACAATTTAAACATATAATTCGACAACAAAAATGACCTCAGTGGGTCCCAATAATACCAACATTTGCCTAAGCATGATTTCTAATATGAGTCACAACTCAGTTTCTTTAACACATAAAAATACATGGAAAAATACAAGTTAATTGACTATACAGCTCTACGAAATCGACTGAGTCTCAATTTCTATGGTGCACGGCCGTCACCTAGCATGTGCGTCACCTCCAAATAATTCATATAACACGTATAATCAGGGTTCATACCCTCAGCTCCAAGTTTATAAGTGTTACTTACCTCGAACAGCCGAATCCAATGTCGAGCAAGCTAAACAATACTCTGAAAATTCCATTCCATGTGTATCAACCTTTGAACGCCTTTATATCTCCTTGATTCCAAGCCAAATGATTTGAAACTATTCAAATAAAAGGCAAATTAATCAAAATATACTCCAATGTTTACAATTTAAAAATTTATAAAAATTCTCAACTCCGCTCGAAAAATCGGCAGTGGGGCCCACGTATCAAAATCCGATGAAACTCACAAAATTCGATAACCCATTCAATTACGAGTCCAACCATACTAGTTTCACTCAAATCCGACTCCAAATCGGCATTTAAATCTCAAAAATTCATTTTATGCAATTTCTACAATTGTTTCCAAATTTCCATCTCAAAATACTGATTAGATGATGCAAAACAATGATATATTCATGCATATTAACCAAATCCAAGTTAGAATCATTTATCCCAATGAATTTCTTGAAAATCCCACGATAAATCGCCACAAACCGAGCTTCCAAAGTCCATATATGAAATAATACTCCAACTCTTGCTTATAAGGTACAACATTCTGATATCACATTATGCTGACCGCACATTTTTATTATGGTCCGCACATTTTCAAGTTCCGCGGCCGCGATCCAAATTGTGTGGTTGCACTTCAGCAGTGACTGCACTACCGGGCTTTAGTAAATTAACCATAGCTTTTTGTACAAATTTCTAAATTATTAATGCTACACTTTTCTGGAAACTAGACTCAAAGGGATACAACTTTCATTTTTGAATCATCTCCAAATTCCTTGTATATTAAAAGATATAAGCTTCCGAAGTCGTACCATCGAATCTGCAGAATCTTCTTTCTGCGGCCGCGAGAGGATTTCTGCGGTCCGCACATTTCCTCTGTGGTCCGCATCAGAGGCTTTTCCTCAGCACTCCAAAATGTGCCCCCGCACTTCAAATGTACGAATGTACCAACAAGTCCTAAAACACGATACAAACTTAGTCGAGCCCTCAATCATATCAAACAACAAAAACAAATACTAATCGCACTCCAATAAAAGCCTCATGAAAACTAACAATTTCCAACTTCTACATTCAATGCCGAAACCTATCAAATCAAGTCCGATTGATCCCAAATTTTGCACACAAGTCATAAATGATAAAACGGACCTATTCCAATTTTCAGAATCAGATTCCGAACCTAATATCAAAAAGTCAACTCCCCGATCAAACTTCCAAACTTAAATTTCTATTTTAGCCATTTCAAGCCTAATTTAACTACAGACTTCTAAATACTTTTTCTGATACGCTTCTAAGTCCAAAATCACCATATGAAGCTATTGGAATCATTAAAACTCTATTGCGGGGTCGTTTACACATAACTCAACATTCGGTCAACCTTTTCAACTTAAGCTTTCATCCTTGAGACTAAGTGTCTCAATTCATTCTGAAACCTCACCGGACCCGAACCAATTACCCCGGCAAGTTACATAACAACTGTAAAGTACGAATTGAGCAGTAAATGGGGAAACATGGCTGTAATACTCAAAATGACTGGTCGGGTCGTTACACGGTGCCTGTATGATGGGAGAATCCTGCTGAGATCTGTTGCTCGACAACCCAGGGCAATACCTCCTGATATGACCAATGTTCCCACACTCATAACACACATCCTGCTAATGTGGCTGCTGAAGCTGACCCGAATGGGCCGGATAACCATTGTAGTGACTGGAGTGGTGGTGCACTGATAGGAGCTGAATGTGCACTAAATGATGGCTGCCCAGAGTAAGGCATAATAGGACCATGACTCCCTGAAGCACCGTGAGATGCCTGAAGTGCTGAATAAAATAACCTAGGAGGATGACCCCTACCATAAGTACCCTTGCCTCCAGATGAGGCGCCTCTCAAATTATCGGCATGACGGGGCCTCTTATCTTACATTGTCCCTCTCTCCTTAGCACGAACTAACTTAATCCGCCTAGTAATATTCACAGCCGTCTGGAAGGAAATATCACTCCCTGTCTCCTTAGCCATCTGAAGCCTTATAGTATAAGTGAGTCCATCAATGAATCTCATCACTCTCTTCTTTTCAGTAGGAATCAAGACGGTGGCATGACGTGCTAAGTCCACAAATCGGGTCTCATACTGGGTAACAATCATACTACCCTGCTGGAGACGCTCAAACTGCCTACGGTATTCCTCCCTCAGTGTAATAGGAATGAATTTCTCCAGAAATAGCTGTGAGAACTGCTCCCAGGTTAGTGCAGGAGAATCAACTGGTTTAGTAAATACATAATCTCTCCACCACCTCTTGGCGGAACAAGTCATCTGAAATACAGCAAAATCAACTCAGTTGCTTTCAACTATTCTCATGTTCTGTAGTACCTCATGGCAGCGGTCAAGATAATCATGTGGGTCTTCAGAAGGGGTACCACTGAAGTAAAGTGGAAAGAGCTTAGTAAACTTGTCCGATCTCAATAAAGCCTCAGAAGACATGGCGGGCCTATCACCGGCCTGTGCCATAACAACTGGCAGGACTGCTGGAGCCTAATACTGGGGAGCTATCTGCTCCGGAGCGGGAGTAGTGGAAGTTTGTTCTCCTCCCCCAGCCTGTGAGACGGCTGGTGCCACTGGAAATGTACCATTCTGGGCCACACCTTCCATTAGGCTCAACAAACGGACTAGAGCGTCCTGAAGTACTGGAGTAGCTATGAATCCTTCCGGAACCTGGAATGATCCAACAGGTACTGTCTGAGCTGGAACCGCCACTTCTAAATCCACCTGAGGTTCTACAACAGGTGCTGCTGCTCGAGCTCTAGACTGAGCTCTACCTCTGCCTCTACCTCGGCCTCTGGCACAACCTCGGCCTCAGCCTCAACCCCTGCTCATAGTTGCCACCGGGGGCTCTGGCTCCTGTCCAGCGGTGGATGTAGTACGTGTTATCACCATCTACAAGACAACAAGAATAGAATGGTTCAATCATCAATGATAGAATTAAAATTGCACGACAGAATAAGAAGGAAGAGATATTATTCCTAAACTTTATAGCCTCTGGAAGATAGGTACAGACGTCTCCGTATCGATCTTTCAGACTCTACTAAGCTTGCTCGTGACTCGTGAGACCTAAGTAACCTAGTGTTCTGATACCAATTTGTCACGACCCGAAATTCTCACCTTCGGGACCGTGATGACGCCTAATATTTCACTTGCTAGGCAAGCCAATGTTAGAATAATATCTACCTACGGGATCCTCGAAATGATGAATGATTAATTTTTCTGAAAACTAGACTCAAATGGCTACAGCATTTATTTTTGGATCATCTCCAAAATCCTTTTAAATCAATAGATATAAGCTTCTGAAGTCATACCATCGAACCTGCAGATACTCCTTTTTGCGGCCGCAAGAGGATTTCTACGGTCCGCAATTTTCCTCTAATGTCCGCACATGAGGCTTTGCCTCAGCACTCTAAAATATGCCCCCGCACTCCAAGTGTTCCTAGAACATCATCAGAGTGCCAAAATGCCCAAGTTCAAAACTCACCCCGAAACACACCCGAGGCCCCCGGGACCTCAACCAAATATACCAACAAGTCCTAAAGCATCATACGAACTTAGTCGAAGCCTCAAATCACATCAAACAATGCCAAAAATATGAATAATACTCCAATTCAAGTCTAATGAAACTAACAATT
The DNA here is from genome assembly GCA_000715115.1 of Nicotiana otophora. Classification (NCBI taxonomy): domain Eukaryota; kingdom Viridiplantae; phylum Streptophyta; class Magnoliopsida; order Solanales; family Solanaceae; genus Nicotiana; species Nicotiana otophora. Next base: position 20,268 of record AWOL01S0066855.1, read on the forward strand.
TCCAACTTCTACATTCAATGCCGAAACCTATCAAATCAAGTCCGATTGACCTCAAATTCTGCACACAAGTCACAAATCACGATACGTACCCACCGGAACCTTCAAAAAATTGATCCGGATCCGTTGGCTCAAAATATTGACCAAAGACAACTTAAGTGAGTTTTAAAGTACTATTTCACATTTTAATTCATTTTTCACATAAAAACCTTCTAAAAAAATTTACGGACTGGGCACGCAAGTCAAGGAATATTAAATGGTGCTATTCGAGGTCTCGGAGCACAAAATTAAATGTTAAATTTAAAGATGACCTATCACAATCTAACTTCAGAGTGCTTATCCAGAAATTATGCTTATATTTTAATGAAAGAATTGCAGCATGTAAAAGTGAAAGTATATTAGAGTTACTTGTTGGATTTTTCATCGTTGCTTGGAATATCTTTAATTTAAAGTAGTGTGTCACGTAGCTTTTGCCATGTCTTTGATCCATTCTTTACTCTGCGTATTTCGTCGGTTTTACGTCCTTCACGTTGTATCCTTGTGAAATCTAGTATGTGGATGCTACATATGCCTGATTGACGAGATGCAGGGATGGGTTTAATGGGGATTTTAGAAAGCCCTTATCATACTTGGATCCACCATTTATTTCTTTTTCTTTTAACTGTTATTTGTGTTTTTCTTCTAGCTTATATGTTTTGGATACTTATTTTATTCGATTAGCCGATATCTGTGTTAATGATTGTTTTACCATGGGAGTTGGGAGAAAGGATCGAGCCTATTAGTATTTATTTCACATGCATGCTTTAGGATTTGGCTCGGTCTAAATATATGAAAATGAAATGTTAAAAGTGCATGATCATGAAATGAATTTTTTTTTTTTTAGTTTTCTTTATTTACTTTATTACTCGCAAGTAGCATGTTTAGGTCGACCATACTTGGGTAGGTAAAATTTTAGGACGTTTGTTGTTTTAGTTTATTTTGAGCCGAGAGGTTGTCCCTTTAGTCAATTATATTATCCGGGAATGCCCCGAAGAACTTGTAAATATTTTTAATCTGGAGAATGCCCCATAGTACATGTATTTAGAGGCCGTGACGAGCATCTTGAATGAAGCATAGTGTAGGTTAGTTTAGGACTTTTCTTTTCTTTTCATTTTCTTTTATTAGGAGGGGACAACCTTGAACCTCTTTGTGTTTATTTTCTTTTGTGTATTTTAGCTCAATTAGAATATGCTTTTAAGCCAACCGGATCAAGTTTGCAACCGTTTTTTTCACGGGACTTGGGGAGTGCTTAACACCTTCTTTTCGAGTCAAATGAACCCCCTTAGTTAAATTTTTTGGTGCAAACTAGTTTTGGAGTCTAAATGTGTTTTAAACGAAAACCTCATTTCTTTTAAAAACAGTGACTTGGCACACCAAAATCAAAATGTCAAGTGGCGACTCTGAAATTTTTTTTCAAACGCAACTAATGTCATTTTTCAAATTGAAACCCTTTTGAGCCTTAAAAATTAATTTATCTTTTAAAGGGGTTAAGGTTAACAAAGGGGCGTGACAGCTTTGGCGACTTTGATGGGGTGTTGCAGGTTCGAGCCAGTACTTGATCTTATTGGCTTTTTAGAATAATAGGTTAATGTGTTTGTTTTCTTGATTTTCTTTGTTTATTTGGTTTGTTTGTTTTATTTCCTGTTTTATTATTTATTTGTTTATCGATTTTTCTTATGTGTTTATTGTTGTATAAATTGTCATCATTTGCATAACCGTGGGTATTCTTTCCGCAACAAGTCTTCCGGAGTACATTTGAGCGTACACGGCCTTTTAGTGAGTTACCCGTATCTTTAGGGGAGTGGCGTGGGAGCGTGGAGTGGGCGGGCAGCTAGAGCAGCCGCCATCGACCATGTGTCGCCCAGAATTGCCTTATCAAGTGAATCCCAAATTTAGGTCAGCCTTTAGGTCATTCTTATTTGCATCATGTCATATCCCAGGCACCGTGTTGCTTTGTAGGAGGCCTATCCAAATCATGACAAAGTGGGCCCGCGGCGCAAAAAGGCATTAAATCATCCCTGTGTGCAATATAATGCATTTTTAAGGGTAAAAGGTTCATTTGGCAGATAAATGCTTGATAAGTACGGGCGGAGAAGAAAAGATGGAGAAATAAAAAAAAACAAAAAAAACTAGGGCCCAATCACATTTTACTTTCATAGTTTTCCTGAAAAAAAAAAGATTTTACACCTTTATACCATTTTTACAAAAATCATTTTTCAAGTCTAATTGACCTTTTTATCAAGTCTTTTCAATTTGGCCAATACTCACAAACTACGCGATCCTGATTCTCGTCTTTCGGGACGGGATACGTAATCAGCCCACATAAGGTCCGGTCTTTCCTCATATTTCTAGTGAGTTTCTAGGTCTTGGTTTTGGGGGTGTAGCCAAGTCTTGCATGTCTAGCCACTTTAGCCACATCAGTACTTTTTCAAATATGGTCATTTTTTGCAAAAGTATCTTATTGACCCATGCTTTAGAGTCCTAATTCCATAACAAGGTATCCTCTCATCTTAAGGTCCATTCCCGCTGAATTTTTGTGTCTAGCCACTCTTGGCCATATCGGCCATTTTGCAAAGTAGGATCATTTTTGCAAAGTAATTTTAGAGGTCATGATTTCTGGGAGTTTAGGGGCCATATAGGCCTTCGTGAGGCTCTTTCCATGTCTTAAAGGTCGTCCTAACTGAGTCTGCACTTCTAGTCACATTTTGACCACGTAGGCCATTTTGCTTAAATAGACTCAATCATATCTTGTATGTGTCCAATAGGAGGTGTTATTGTCTCAAATAGTGTCTTGAGTCACTAACTCAATTTGACCTTATTTTTCTCATTAAGGTATGGATTCACTTACTAGGGCTAGATTATCGATTGTGGTCAAAGTTCCTAGGAGGCTAGTGAAGTGGTGGAACATGTTTATATTACTCGAGCAACATGACCTCATGAATAAATTAGGGAATCTTATTTCTTTGATGGACATTATCCCACGTCCCAATCTAGTATAGGTAATTTTGATATTTTGGGACCCACGGGGTATGGTATTTTGACTCACTTACCATATTTAGACAAGGAGTTGATTTACACGAGGGCTCATTCCAGCACAAGGTTCCTTAAGATCATAGTGATGGATTTAGATAGTCACATTGGATGCTTGGATTATTCTTGGGTGACTTCGGACTTTTTGTTTGAGAGATTTACTCGTCCTACTGGGTATGAGACTTTTATAGATAAGTTTTTTATATCATATGATTCTTGGAAGAAGAGGCGTCTTATGGTCTTCGCTATTGCTTTGTTGGGTTTTTTAGTATTCCTTTTGGAGGATAGACATATTAGCACGCGTCTAGGGTCGGTAGTAAGGTCACCCTGGTTTCGATAGTTTTGGCTGAAATTTATCATGCCTTGACTAGGATTCGAGAAGGTGAGAGGTCCTTTGAGGGTAGCAACTTGTTGATGCATCTATGGTTGATAGATCATCTGCATCCTGCCACTTTGTTTGAGAAAGATGTGATAGATCATTGCTTGAGGGATCGAGTGAAGTGCATCGAGCTTTACCACTAGGAGTTCATGCTTGGATTGAGTACTTTGTATATTTGACTGAGGAGCAGATATTGTGGTCATACCTTTGGCTTGATTTGGACGTGATCTTAGCAAGATCCCGCGTGCAAAATTTCTTGGTATTGATTGGACTTTGGTGTACTAGGCCATATACCCCTGCTAGAGTGATGCGTCAGTTAGGAAGACGAGAAAAGGTTCCTTCCATCCTTGATTCTTGTGATTTCATTTGGGAGATTGACACTATGGCTCATATGTAGGTCGATATTCAAATCTATTGGCTCCATGCAGCGAAAATGGGCAGAGATACTTTAGCAAATACCCTCATTCACCTGGGTATACCCATGAGTATTTCATATGGCTACAGTCTACTCAGCGGGGAGTTAGCATACCATTGCACCGACGTGTTAGAAGGGTATTTGATGAGGAGACCACTTCCTGGATATTGCTTAGAAATCTAATGGACCAATTTATCCAAGCAGAGGAGGCCCACGCAGTAGAGAGGATCAGGATTCGAGCTGTGTTTCAATCTTTGAGATCACAGTTGGCAGGATTGGCAGAGAATATGGGACAGCACCGTGAGTATCTCACCAAAGTCAGTCTTCCAAATGCAGACGCACATTCCTTGGTTCTCATTCCTAGCTTTAAGGTGTCCTTGTAAGGTATAATACAGAGTTTGGATTCGACATGATTGATAGGTCCCTCTAGATCCTCATCAGACCCGTCCCAGCCAAGACCATCGCACTCAGAAGCTGCCTTAGGAGGCTTTATATTTATATATATTATGTTTTCTTTTACTTTCTATTCTTGTATAGTAGTATTGAGTCCTTTAGGTGGTGTTAGAGTTTGTCGTAGTCTAGTTGATTTTGTCAAGTCTTTTGTGATCGTACTTCCTGTTTTATATTTGAAAACCAAAAAAATTATAAATAAAAATACAAAAAAAGAGATCTTTGTTAGTTTATTTTGTCCATCACTTCTCCAGAACTATGTGATCATGCCCAACTATGCCTCCTAAGAGGTCTAGCAGTTGTTACAAATATAATCTGGTTTATAAAGTCCGGAGTCGAATCCCACAGGGAAATAACGTACAAATTACAACCAATAGTTTTGCACAAATTCAAGTAATCAACCTACAGAAATATTATATAACAATTTAAGAGTTTACTAACTAAGATCAAAGTAATTAAAAATGCAGTAACTTATAACTAACAAAGCAAATATTGTAGACAAGATTTGGAAAAATCTAAGGTTATGATTTCCCCTATTGCCGAAATCTTTCCCACTATGCTTTCTATGAATTTGCCTAAATATTCTCTACCAATCGTGAGTACTTTGATTATCGTAGCTCTCTCTCGAGCAACTACCACAATTTACTAGACATATTTTCTCGAACTACGCTTGCTGGCACTAATTCACCGCTCACTATGATCACACCAAGGCTTTGTTATCTCTAATCCCACATTTAAACCATCTGTATCGATCTCTCAACTACATGAGGAGTGATGTTGTTCAAAAACTACCGAAATGTATACTCTCTCTCGAGCAATATATTCACTAAATAGGTCTAGTTAATTAAGAGCTCTTCACTTAACAACAATGAAAATATAGTTGAACAAGTAGAGTAAAATCAAAGGCAAATCTATATTAAATGCAGTAGAAAATCATCCTTCAATAGGTTCCATCAAACCTTAGATAAGAAAGTTTAGCTACTCATAAATACAACAACAATTAACATAATGTTCAAAGACATTAAACTACAAAGTAAAGAGATAAAGGAAGGGAAAACTTGTTTGATTCTTGCTCCACAATGCTTGACAGCCTTTATCTTCTCCAAAATCATGTCCAACCCTAGAATAACTCGTTTGGGGAGTATTTATATCAATCCTCCGGTCCAAATCCGGGTTGGGGTCTTTTAACCCGCGACTTTTAATTACCGTGCTATAGACCTCGCGAAGCCTGGTCTATAGCGCGGTCAACCTGTCTATAGACCTCGCGAAGCCTGGTCTATAGCGCGGTCGACCTGGCTATAGATCTCGCGAAGCCTGGTCTATAGTGCGGTCAACCTGGCTATAGACCTCGCAAAGCCTGGTTTATAGCAAGGTCAACCTGGATATAGATCTCGCGAAGCCTGGTCTATATCACGGTCAACCTGGCTATAAACCTCGCAAAGCCTGGTTTGTAGCACGGTTTCGGTACTTGATGCTTTTGCGCTCTTTTCTTGTATTTTTATCCTCTTTTTGTGCAACTTTCATTTGACGATTTCTTCTGATGTTCCTACACATTAAACAACACAATTTAGCTCAAATGTCGCACAATAACTCACTAAACCAACAAAATATAGGGTGAGTAATGTGCTAGAAGTATAGCATTTTTGGCCTACCATTACTATGCTTGGTTTGATTAATGTTTAACATGATACGTAGGCAACCTACATTGGGTTCGATCGAATCATTTTTAAAATTAAAAAACAAATGGAATGAGTTTGTGGGACGTGAGAAATTAGAGGAAAGAAAATAAGTAAATCGAGGAGCGTTAAATAGAAAATAAAAGAGGAAGGTTGGAATGAGCAAATTAGGATGATACCGTATGACCTTGTGACCCTCAATGTCATTCTAGAACCATTAATTGTTGATAGGTGCATTGCACGTAATGTGATATTATTATTTGATAAATGCCCTAACGTTAACATGTTGGCTTTGTTTTGCTCCGCTCTGTTGTTTTCAGAATTATTATTTAGGAAGGTGGTTAGTTTGTGGCATTCTATCGAGTCATCCATACACACCAGGTCAAAGAGCAAGGCGGCCATAGCTAGTAAGGAATTGGACACCGGTGTTGCTGATCCATCAAAGAAGATTATGGAATCGAAATCTGAGTTGAAAAAAGAGGTAAAAAGGTTGAAACAATAGATGGCAGAGATGTGCCAAGCTTGGATCAGTGGGCATCCTCCACCCTCATTCCCCACTACCTACATAGAAAACCCTCCCACCGTCCCACCACTATCACAAGCCCAGATTCCCACTATTGTTGATCTTTCCCCACAACACACACCAAGCTTTACCCTTTACCACAACTACCCTGGTACCTCGTCCCAACCTTTTTATGCTCCGCCTGCCACAACTACCTCATATCCCGCTCCATTAATTGCTCCAATTTTTGTAGCTCCTCCACAAGCCATCATCCCTCTATCTTCTAGTGAACGTGTGTTCAAAGTCCCTGATGCCCAATAATATGCCCCAGAACCAACTTTCAAGGTCCCGGACCCCTATTGCTATACCCCTCACTTTGAGCCTCCCGTAGAAACCGAAAAGCCCGCTACGAATGTGGAGCAAGATGAGATATCCAGGAAGGTGAAGAGTTTTGAGCAATCTTTAAGGAACATGCAAGGGATAGGAAGCCAAGTAAGTGTGTCTTACAAGGACATATGCTTGTTCCCTAATGTCCAGTTGCCCTTTGGGATATCGAAGTTTGATTTGTATGACGAACATGAAGATCCCATAGTCCATTTGAGAGGTTATTGCAGTAAGATGGGAGGTGTTGGTGGAAAAGACGTGTTGTTGATGGCCTATTTCAGTCAGAGTTTGAGTGGAGCCGCCCTGGAATAGTACACCTGGTAAGATGCTAACAAGTGGTACACATGAGATGATATGGCTCAGGACTTTGCTAGGCACTTTCAGTACAATATAGACATTGTCCCGGATCTCCTGTCCCTGAACAAGATAGAAAGAAGCCTAATAAAAGCTTTAGGGAGTACGGGCTCATATGGAGAGAACAAGCTGCCCGGGTCAATCCTCCAATGGAAGAAGACGAGATGGTTAAGTATTTTCTCCAAGTCCAAAGCCTACTTACTTTGGCCACTTGATCTCGTCCATGGGTAAGCCTTTTAACGATGTGGTAAAGAAGGGAGAAATAGTAGAAGAGGGACTCAAGTCAAGCAAGATCATAAGCTACTCCTCTATAAAAGCAACCACGCAGGCAATCCAGAATGGCACAGGAATTTTGTTAGGCTAGAATAAGAAGGATGATGTTGCTATGGTTGTCTCTGGACCATGGCGTGGCCCAATGGGTCCGCATCACCAGTACGCTCAGCCTCGACCCTAACCCCAAGCCTATGCCCAAGCTCCATATAGTCCACCCCAGCATTATTTCCCCCACAAGATACTCAATGCTCAGTCAGACCACCCTAATACCATGTTCACCACGCACAATCATATGCTCAATCCACATCTTACCCGCAATGGCGTGCGTCAGCTCCACAAAACCCTTATCCACCCGTACAACCCTACTGAAACCCTACTAGTCCAAACTTTTGACTAAGGCCAGAGTATAAGAGAGAAAGGTGGTAGCGAAAATAAACGAGTCCTTCCAGCTTATTCAAAGGTTGAGTCAATTGGACGTGATGAGGTCGATTGAGGCAAAGATACTGAATCGACCCCCAAATAACCTTGATTATTCTTTGAGGTACGCATATTGTTCTGATGCCCCGGGGCATAACATAGAAAAGTGTTGGAATTTGAAAAGAGCAATCCAAGAGCTTATTGATACATATCAAATTGTAGTACAGAGCCCGGATACGCCAAACATCAACCAAAATCCTTTGCCAGCCCATGCAGAGACACACATGACTGAAATAGTTCGTAAGGATGGGGGTCCGGGAATTCTTCCAAGCACATCATGTTGATTCATGCTAGTGAAGGTAATTCAGTTAAGGCTCTAGACTTTACAAAGGCAATGCCCTTGACGGTTGAAGGGGTGAAAGAGAAACTAAGTATGCTTAACGCGAAGCAACAAGTGTTGGTTGTGAAAGGACCTTCGAAGGATGTTGGGGTAAGTGAGGAAAAGCCTAAAGTGGTTGTGTCAGGGATCAATAGTAAGCCTGATATAGTCGTGAAAGGGGCTCCAATTACCCTTGTTGTTATTAAGCCAGTGACCCAACTATTAATGGTTGATACAAAGACTGTCTTGTGAAACTACAAACGAGTAATAGAGACATATAAAGGGAATGAGTGGAGGCAGAAGTCAATAAGACTAGAGGACTGACTCATTTTGGGAGGTGTTTCACCCTAGAATAATTGAGGAAGGACAAGCCGTTCAAGGATATCCAAATGCCAGTAAAGAAACCAGTCACCAAAGAAGAGGCTGAAGAGTTCCTGAAAAGGATGAAAGTTCAAGACTATTCCATTGTGGAGCAATTAAGGAAAACACTGGCTCAGATCTCTTTGTTGTCTTTACTACATTTAAATGAACACCGCAATTCCCTATTGAAGATTTTGAATGAGGCACATGTTCCTGATAAAATCACATTGAATCACTTGGAAAAGATTGCTAGCAAGATCTTCGAAGCAAATAGGATCACTTTCTTGGATCATGAACTGCCTATGAAGGGTACAAAACACAATGGAGCTCTTTATCTCAGGGTAAAGTGCGAGGATTCAGTTGTTACAAGGATACTGGTTGATAATGGCTCTAGTACGAATATTTGCCCTTTGTCTACTTTTCAAAAGTTGAAGATTGGCACTGAAAGAATCCATATGAATAATGTATGTGTTTGGGACTTTGATGGGGGAGGAAAAGATTCTGTAGGTGATATAATGCTCAAATTGTTGATAGGGCCAGTTGAGTTCACTATGGAATTTCAAGTGATGTTGTCTCCTACAATTTGTTATTAGGTAGGCCCTAGATACATACATATAAGGCAGTCCCATCTTCTCTGAATCAAATGGTAAAATTTGAGTGGGACAGGCATGAAATAGTTGTGCACGGTTGTGAGGACATATTTGCTTATAATGACCCGTCTGTTCCATTTATTGAAACTGAAGATGATAAAGGACCTTAGGTCTACAAAACTTTTGAAACAATGTTTGGTGAGAAGATAAATGAAGGAGAATGAATTCTAGGGCCGAGGCTATCTTCCACGTCTATCATGGTAGCAAATTAGATGTTGAAGAATGGTTTTGTGTCGGGTAAAGGTCTGGGTTCATGTCTACAGGGTATTGTGCATCCAGTGTGCCCACGTGAAAACTTTGGTACATTTGGTTTGGGAATCATGTCTACAGAGAAGGATGTAAAAAGGGCTAAAAGTAGAAAGAGAAAGTATGGTCGCTCCCCAAGCTTGTTCCACACATCTCCAAGTCTTTTGTCAAGACAGGGGTTGCAAAACGTCCAATATCATCAGTCCCAAAACTTGAATTTGATGTTGATGAAGAGTTGATCAAGAGGTTCCAGAATTTCATTGTTGAGGTTGATATGGTGCAAATTGGGAAAGGTTCTAGTAACATAGATGTGCAGCTCGTTGGGCCAAATGTGAAGCTTAGCAATCGGGAAGCTATTCATCTCCTCACTCGGAAGGAGTTTTAGTAGTTTGCTTTGTTTTCTTTTTTGTTATTTGGGTATTTCAGGGTTGTAATCCAGATTAATACTTTTGCTTGTTTTAATGTTCAAACCCCTCTATCCTTTTATTTCAATGAAATGCAGTTTTTCGTTTTTCGTTATTCCTAATGGTGTTTTATTTTGTTTTTCTTTTGTACAGTTCCTTTTATGCTAGTTTTAATGGCATGACATGCATGATAAATTTTCAGCCAAATCTTAAAGGCAGTCTAATCTTGAAATAATGAGCCAAGAAGTAGAATATGATGAAGAGGCAGTATTTGAGGAAATAAGTAAAGAGCTAAAATATTTTGAAGAGAAACCAAATCCTAATTTGAATGAAACTGAAGCAATAAATTTAAGAGATTCGGACAATGTTAGGGAGACTAAGATAAGTGTGTATCTTGAATCTGGAGTCAAGGAAGAAATAATCAAAACAATGTTTGAGTACAAAGATGTCTTTGCATGGTCGTATGATGATATGCCGAGCTTAAGTACTAATTTGGTAGTTCATAAATTGCCAATTGATCCTACAATCCCTCATGTCAAGCAGAAGTTATGAAAGTTTAAGATTGACATGAGTGTGAAGATTAAAGAAGAAATCACAAAGCAACTTGGGGCAAAGGTCATTTAGGTCACTCAATATCATACTTGGTTAGTTAATGTTGTGCCAGTACCAAAGAAGGATGGAAAGACCAGGGTATGTGTTGATTATCGCGATCTTAACAATGAAGCCCAAAAGATGATTTTTCATTGTCAAACATCCATATTTTGATCGATAATTGTTTCAAGCATGAAATTGGGTCTTTTTTTGATTGCTACGTGGGATATCACCAAATCCTAATGGATGAGGAAGATGTAGAAACGACAGCTTTCATCACACCATGGGGAACATATTGCTATAGGGTAATGCCATTTGGTTTGAAGAATGTTGGGGAAACTTATATGAGGGCGATGACTACCATATTTCATGACATAATACATAAGGATATTGAGGTTTATGTAGATGATATGATCATAAAGTCAAAGAAGAAGTCTTGCCACCACTAACAACAACAACAACTTAGTGGAATCTCACAAGTGGGGTCTGGGGAGGGTAGTGTGTATGCAGACCTTACCCCTACTCCGGAGGAGTAGAGAGGCTGGTTCCGATAGAGCCTCGGTTCAAGAAGATGAAAAGAGACAAACTTTGACCATGTCAAGGATTTGAGAAAGTTTTTTGAAAGGCTCCACAGGTATAACCTCAAGCTTAATCCATCAAAATATGCTTTTGGTGTCCCTTCCGAGAAGCTTTTAGGATTCGTGGTTAGTCGACACGCTATCGAGTTAGATCTGTCAAAGATCAAGGCTATCCAAGAATTAACACCACCAAAGAATAAAACTAAGGTGATGAGTTTGCTTGGAAGATAGAACTATATCATTAAGTTTATTACTCAATTCACGACAACCTACTCTTCTTGAAAGGACATGTTGCGCCCTGACTTGGGTGGCACAAAAGTTAAAGCATTACCTTTCATCCTACACTACTTACCTCATTTCTCGCATGAATCCTCTAAAGTATATCTTTCAAAAGCCTATGCCCACAGGCAGACTTGCAAAGTGGTAGATTTTGCTCACAGAGTTTGACATTATCTATGTGACTCAGACCGCGATGAAAGATCAAGCCTTGGCCGACCACTTGGCCGAGAATCCGGTGGATGAAGAATATGAGACATTGAAGACTTATTTTCTTGATTAAGAAGTGTTATATATTGATGAGTTTTATATTAATGAAAGGCCAAGTTGGAAACTCTTTTTTGATAGAGCCGCTAACATGAAAGGTGTTGGGATAGGGGCTATACTAATTGTTGAAATAGGGCAACACTACCCTGTAACAGCCTAAATTTGATTTTATTGCACCAATAACATGTCCGCGTACGAAGCATGCATTATGGGTTTGAGGTTAGTTGTAGACACGGGAGTCTAGGAAATACTAGTTCTGAGAGATTCAGATTTGTTGGTTCACCGGATTCAGGGAGAATGGGAAACTCGGGATCTGAAGCTCATACCGTATCGACAGTGTCTACATGATCTTTGTCAACGATTCAGGTCAGTAGAATTCAGAAATATTCCCAGGATTCATAATGAGATTCCTGATGCCTTGGCTACTCTGGCGTCAATGCTACACCATCTAGATAAGACTTACATCGACCCTTTGCATATCCAAGTTCTTGATCAGCATGCTTATTGTAATGTGATTGAAGAAGAACTTGATGGCAACCCTTGGTTCTATGATATTAAGGAATACATCAAGTTCGGGATATATCTGGTACGTGACATAGGTGATCAAAAGAGAATCATTCGGTGTCTGGCTAGTGGATTTTTCTTAAGAGGAGGAATCTTGTACAAGAGAACTCCGGACCTGGGGTGACTGAGGTGCGTGGATGATAAAGAGGCTTCAACTATCATGTTTTCAGTACACTCCAGAGTTTTTGGGCTACATATGAATAGGTATGTCTTGGGGAAGAAGATACTTCGAGTAGGTTATTTTTGGTTCACCATAGAACGAGATTGCATCAGGTTAGTTCGCAAGTGTCATCACTGCCAGGTGCACAGTGATTTGATTCATTATTCATCATCTGAGTTGCAGACAATGTATGCACCTTGGCACTTTGTTGCTTGAGGCATGGATGTTATTGCACCAATTAAGCCGGCAGCATCGAATAGGCATAGGTTTATTCTGGTGGACATTAATTACTTCACCAAGTGGGTGGAAGCAATGACTTTTAAGTCTGTGACCAAGAAGGCATTGGTAGATTTCCTTCATTCAAATATCATTTGCAGGTTCGTGATTCCAAAGGTAATCATCATAGACAATGTTGCTAACCTCAACAGCCATCTAATGAAAGAGGTATGCCAACAGTTCAAGCTTATGAATCAAACTCCACTCCGTATCGCCCCAAGGCAAATGGAGCTGCTGAAGCTGATAACAAGAACATAAAGAATATACTTTGTAAAATGGTGCAAGGTTTTAGGAAGCGGCATGAAATATTTGCCTTTTGCTTTGCTGGGCTATCGCACTACCGTTCGTACTTCGGTAGATGCAACTCCTTATTTGTTGGTATATGGAACTGGAGCAGTTATACCTACGGAGGTTGATGTTCCTCCCTTCGGATCATTGTGGAAGCTTAAATTGATGATGATGAGTGTGTAAAACCCGACTAGAGCAGTTTGAGTCTGATTGATGAGAAAAGATTGACAGTAGTATGTCATGCTCAATTGTATCAGAAGAGAATGGCAAGAGCATACAACAAGAAGATGTGTCCCCGAAAATTTGAAGTGGGCCAGTTAGTATTGAAACGCATCCTTCCACATCAAGTTGAAGATAAAGGCAAGTTTTTCCCAAACTGGCAGGGGCCATTCGTTGTGACAAGAGTGTTGCCCAATGGTGTTTTGTATTTAACAGACATAGAAGGCAAAGTTGTGGATAAGGCTATCAACTCTTATGCAGTCAAGAGATATTATGTATGATTTCTTTGCTTATCTTCAATTGCACATTTTCTACTTGGCATGTTCAAAGTTGGAATGACGAAGACATTTTATTCTACTAACCAAACACTTGTATCCTATGCTACCCCTTTTGGGCCTTAATTTAATTTTTTCATACCCCTCTTTTGGAATCAGAAATAGAGTTTAAAAAAAGAAGAAAAAAAAATAGAAAAGGAGAGAAAAAGAACAAAGAGAAAGAAAAATAAATGAAAAAAAGAGGAAAAGAAAAAAAAATAAAAAAAATAATAACAACAAAACAAAACCACTTGTAGTTGGAACTACGTTTGACCTAATTCCTTTTAAGGATATGTAGGCAGTTGTAATGACCCGGCCGGTCATTTTGAATATTATAACCATGTTACCCCATTTACTTCTTAATTTATGTCTTACAATTGATTTATGACTTATCGGGTTAGTTGGTTCGGGTCCGGAAGGAACTCGGAGTGAAATAAGACACTTAGACTCATAATTGAGAAATTTAAGTTAGTAAATGACCTCGTAATTGAATTTTGATGATTCTAATAGTTTTGTATGGTGATTTTGGACTTAGGAGCATGTCCGAAATATTATTTGGAAGTCCGTAGAGGAATTAGAATTAGGCTTGAAATGCCGAAAGTTTAATTTTTGAGAAGTTTGACCGGGGGGTTGACTTTTTGATATCGGGGTCAGAATCTGATTTTGAAAATTGGAATACCTTTGTTATGTCATTTATGACTTGTGTGCAAAATTTGAGGTCAATCGGACGTGATTTGATAGGTTCTGGAGTCATTTGTAAAAATTAGAAATTTTAAAGTTTATTAGGCTTGAATTGGGGTGTAATTCATGGTTTAATGTCGTTTGAGGTGATTTGAGGATTCGACTAAGTCTGTATGATGTTTTAGGACTTGTTGGTATATTTGGTTGAGGTCCCTAGGGGATCGGGATGATTTCGGATTGTTAATGAGAAGTTTGGAAGTTGGAAATTTCATAAGACTAAAGTTTCAAGTGAGTTCGCACAAGACCTAACTTCCAATGAGCATAACTATCATGATATGAAGTGTTATATGGTGTATTACCTATCAAATGAAAGATCTTTGAGTCTAGTTTATAACTCTTCAAACCGTTTGTCATTTGGACATTCCTACAAAATGTTATGAGCACATTACCAAAGGCTGGAAAAATACAATTCTTCGATCAATTATGCGATCGCAAAACAGTTATGCGATCGCAAACCTACGTCTGCAACTGGAAAACAGGTTGCAGAATGGACCAGAAGAGCCCAGTTTTAGGCGCCAATTTTGCGATCAGTTTTGCTGCCCGCATACCCATTCTGCGGTCCATTATGCGACCGCATACCTACTTTCGGAGGGTTAATTTTTCTATTTTCATAACCCGATCCTATTTTGATAAATAGGCTTTGGGACTCATTTTGGAGAAAAAGTCTGACATTTTTAGAGAGAAGGGAGAGTGTTCTAGAGAGAGAAAGAAGATTAAGTGCTTTGTTCATCAATATCTTGTTCAAACTTTGAAATCCAACAAGGAAATATCACAAGATCTTCACCCAAGAGGTAAGGTTCTAACCCCTAGTCTTCAATTTCGAGTTTGGGTAAATATGGGTGATTAAGAGTATGATTCTTGGGTGTAATAGTATCATTTATACATATTAATAAGGTTTATGGAAAGATTGTTGAGTTCACATAGGTATAGGTTGGGTTGAAAATGGTAGAAATCTTCAAAGACTTTAATTGAAGATTTGAGGGTCGAGTTGATGTCGGAATTTGGT
>AWOL01S0066863.1:0-26757 GCA_000715115.1 Nicotiana otophora
TCGGACCAAGTTTGGACTTGGGAGCAATAGCTGAAACTTCCAGTTTCTGGTGCATTCGCACCTACGCTTGGACAGATGAAGGTGCGAGCCACAAGTCGCATAGTCAAGCTAGTGAGGGCAGCCCATCCATCCACAAGTGCGGAAGTTTTGACGCGCATGCGAGCGCACAGGTACGAAGGCAGTGGAGCAGAAGTGGAGAGGGTGCATGCGTGAAGCTTTGGTCGCACCCACGGATGCGCGGAAACGGTCCTTTGTCCGCAGGTGCAGAGCCTAGCCAGGTGAGGGAAACTCACAGCTTCGAGGATGTTTTCACAAGTGCGGTAGTACCTCCGCAGATGCGAAAATCACAGAAGGCAGAACTTTCATTTAAGTCGAGAGTTGCGTATTTTAACCCATTTTTATTCATGTTTGGGCGATTTTGTTTTGGAGCTTCTTGAGAGGGGTATTCAACTAGAAACTTGGAGGTAAGTTAATTATACCCGTTATGAGCTAAATATACAGATTATGAGTAGATTATAACTTATAAGTTATGAAAATCAAGGGTTTAGATGAAAAGTTTATATTTTGAAATAAATGCGATTTTAACCACGAAAATGGTTATGGAATGAGATAAAAATTATATATTTGAGTTCTTGAGTTTATGGGAAATAATTTCCTACGAAAATTTACGGAATCCGAGCACGGGGGGCCGGGATGAATTTTAGAAATTTTACCAATTTGGGTTGGGAAATTAATCTAATTTCGAATTATTGAGCATGTATTAATTAAATTATATGACATTTGGCTAGTTTCGAATTTTTCGACACCAAATTGAGGCTTTAACGTGAAGTTGTGATCGGGAAGTAAATTTTGAGATGAGGCAAGTCTCTTGTCTAACCTTGTAAGAGAAAATTTTCCCCATAGGTGTTTCAAATAAATAATTGTCTCTAATTGTGGGGGTTACGTATGTACGAGGTGACGAGAGTTCGTGCGTAATTACTATTATGATATTGTCTGGGTAGTGTTTAGGACCCAATTCATGAGTTATTTGGAATTATTGCATCATACTTGTTAATTTTAAAATGTCTATATCATATTAGTAATTGTTGGAAAAATTGTGGAAGTTCGCTTATGAAATTAGTATTATTGTTGTATAAAAACCTCTATAATATCCAAGTCAAATGCTTATGAAACATTTTCCTCTTCTCGTGGAGTGGGTAGAACGCCTCGACAGTATATAGATGTATCTATGGTTCGTGTCGCTCGACCATCGGCAGTGTACATATTATTCTGGATCGGGCCGTACGACCTCGGCATAAATCGTGCTTAATAATAAAAATTACTTGGTGCTTTGATATTTATTTTATTGCAGCTTGTGAAGGTAAATGATTATTTGGAAATTATCAACTTGAGAGAGAATTATTTATTTCTGCCTGCTAAGGAAAATTTATTATCGATCACATGAATTGTGTTTATTTAAATATATCTATCTTAATATTATTGACCCATAGTGAGTATCAAAGTCGACTTCTCGTCACTGCTTATTCGAGATTAGACTTGATACTTACTGGGTACACGTTGTTTATGTACTCATGCTATGCTTGATGCACTTTTTGAGCAGTATCTGAGACAGGTGCATCAGGCGGTCCTACCGGTACGCATCTCCGTTATTCCGAGACCTAGTGGTGAGTTGCCTTTCCTGAGCCGTTCTGCAGCACCTAGTGTCTCTCTTTGTATTTGTATTCTGTCTATTTTATGTTCAGACAGTATTTTGGATTTTGTATAATCCACTAGATGCTTATACACTTGTGACACCAGGTCTGGCACACACACTTTAGTTGAATTGTGGGTGGAAATTATTATTATGGTTTTTACTACTAGCTCATTTTGACAGCTCTAGTAACCTATAACGACACTTGGCAATAAATAGCAGTAATTTCCGACCTACGGCCTGATAAATTCAATGAGCAATAACCACAATATTTTGTGACAATTTGCGGCCGTCGGTGACTTATCAATTTATTACTATCTTCCGTAATATATTACCACACATGGTCGATACAACAGTTGATTACAAACTAGGGCCTAAGCATTACAATAATAATAAGTTACGTTTCTTGGTTTGAGGTAAAAATATTGTTCAATTGATTATTGCCTTAATTAGTTTCACTTTTGACTAACTAGGGCCGTCAGTGACTCTTGATTATTGCCTTCTTAATAAGTTTTCACTTTCCACGTTTATTAGCCTTAATTAATTTTACTCTTGACTACTTACTACTTGCCTTCTGTCATTAAAATGAGTGCGGTGAAAATGAATATTAAATTCAAGCAAACTAATAAAACGCTACATGACAATGTAATAATATTAAGTATTAAATAATATAATAGCAAAATAAGGAACAAATAGAGAAAAAATAATTTTTTATTCATAAAGAAAGAAGGATAAAACTTATTTAAATTTGATATGAGAAAGTTCTTTTAAGTACGATAAAAAAAAGTTCATGATGTGGATAAGGCCATATAACTAAAGTTTAATTGATAAAATAAAGAGTTAAAAATATTAAATAATAAAAATAAATGAGAGATAGCGCGAGGATATTTATACCAAGAATGGAAATTGATGGTTGCTAGTTGCAACTGGTCAAGTAGGGCTTTTAGAGATAAAAAGGTGGGTGTATCTTAAAAAGACAGTTATTTGTGGGAGAAAATGGTGTATTTTACAAATTAATTCGATAGTACATTAATTAATGTGTTTATTACTACTTATGGCTATTCCAGCAGTAATGTACAACATGTTATAATTGTCATGTGTAGTAATATGTTACTAAAGTTAATAGTAAATTACTAAGTGAATTTCAAATGCAAAAGTGTCGTAAATTATTGTGTTAGCGCTAATTGAATTTATCAGGCCCTAGGTCATAATTTTCTGTAGTAATAAGTTTGTGGGCTGCTAATATATCGTAAACTAATGTTACAGTTACCACACACAAAGTCGTAATAATTTTATTAGCTCAAAACTTGAACATAAGATATTGTCTATTGAATTCAACAGGCCCTATGTCGTAAATTACTATAGAACCTGTAGTAATAAGGAATCGCGACAATTAGTAAATTACTGTATTAGATCGTAATAAACTGCTGAAGGTTTCTAAGTCGTAAGAACCTTGTGTAGATATCACCACAAAAGTTAGTAATATCGTCCTTTATGTTACAACCAATAAAATAAAATATTCTTACTTTTAGGTTGTGTTTGGTATGAAGGACAATGTTTTCCTTGAAAATGAGTGGTATTATCACTCATTTTTCGATGTTTGGCTGGTAAGTAAAAAACATTTGTTTTCAAAAAATATATTCTAGTGTTTGATTAGTAGAATAAAAAGTATTATTTTAAAAAATATATAATTTAAGCAAACATTATGGGGTGGGCAATGGGGGGGAGGGTGAGTGCGCAATAAGGATTAAGGGGTGCATGTGAGTAGGGTGTAGGGAGTGTGAGCACCTAATTTTTACCTCACATGGAAAATTACTCTTAAAAATAGTCCAAAAATAATTTTAATGATTTTATAGAATTGTAGAAGTTTTCTATTATTTGTTTTGCATCATTCGCATTGTTCATGCATATTTAGAAATATATTTTTTAAAAATCGTAAAAATCATCAAAAAGTATTTTGTCTTTGAGTGTGTTAATTGCATTTAGGAATTAATCATAGGTTACAAGCATGGTTAAAATAAAAATCACTAAAAATATACATTACATTTAATCAATTAGTTTAATTAATTAGTTAAAATGCTAATTAGGTCGTTTTGGCAAAACAAATTCAATTAGAAATAATGTGGCTATTTTTGAAAGATCAAATAAAAGAGGAACAAGGTATTTTGCTTCTTGGTCCAAATTGGCCCAATTTCAGCGGCCCAAAATTGCACCAGCCCAGTCCCCATCTGCCCGACCCGTCTGGCCCATTACCCATTCTCCTCATTTACTTAACAGACCCCAATTCCCTATCAACAAGAGGAGAGAACGGATCCTCCCCAGGATAAAAGCCCTAGCAACCCTTAATTCCCCTCATCCTCTCCGAACGGACTCCTCTTCTATGCCCAAACCCTAATCGCTGCCCCGATCTCTGACCTCATTCTCGCCTCTGTTCATTCTCCTCACTTCACCCACATGGAGATCTCTCATAAAACAAAGCTAAAAAGGGTTCTGGATTCAAAGAATCTGAATTCCAGATTTGGAAAAAAAAAATCCCATAAACAAAACAAAACAAAAAAACGATCAAAAGGGGAATTCAAAGCTGTTTTTCAGTTCCTACTCGATCGCTGTATTTTTTTCCTGGATTTTAGGAAGCTGTTGAGCTTGAAGAGCTGTTGTTTACTGATGTTCTGTACCGGCACTTGTTCGAGCTGCTCTCTTTAGCTAAGAGGTAAACTTAGAAGAGTCCTTTGTATTTATATACTCATACACACACATATATATGTACATACATATACATACTTGTTTGTATATAGCAAATAATATATCTCACTTTTACTTTGCAAATAGGATTGAAGACATTATGAAGGAAAGTGTTATGAATCCTGAGGTAAATAGCTAAAAGAATTGCTTAGAAATTTAAGAAATGATTAGTACTTAACATAATATATCTTGCAGATTACAAGTTACGGTGTGTGAGTAAGAAGAGGAGAAGGGGAAAAACTAAAGCTCCCTTGAAAGACATCTTCAAAGAAATGGAGAAAGTGCATCATAAATTTGTGAAGGATTCACGAAATATAGATGAAAAGTAAAATGACTTTACAAAAAGAGCATTGTCGGAGCTTTCAGATATTCTGAGAATTAAAAAGTGCACATTACCTGTTTGTGAGAATCCTAAAGAAGCACCAAAGTGTTAATGAAAATAGAAAAAGAGATGGAAGGGACCCAATAACACGGACAAATTTTGTTAAGTCACATATGAAGAATAAGAGAGAAAGTGACTCTTCAGCTTGTGCCGAACACGATGATGCGAGTAAGAAGTGGAAAAGTGAAACTTTTTAATTCTCAGAATATCTGAAAGCTCCGATAATGCTCTTCTGGTAAAGTCATTTTGCTTTTTTCTATATTTCGTGAATCCTTCACAATTTTCTGTTGCACTTTCACTTTTTAATTCTTAGAATATCTTAAAGCTCCGATAATGCTTTTCTTGTAAAGTCATTTTGCTTTTCATCTATATTTCGTGAATACTTCACAATATTTTGTTGCACTTTCTCCATTTCTTCAAAGTTGTCTTTCAAGAAAGCTTTAGTTTTTTTATTTTTCCACTTTTTACTCACAACATGGTGTTCGACACAAGCTGGAGAGTCCCTTTCTCTCTGATTCTTCATATGCGACATGACAAACTTTGTCCGTGTTATTGGGTCCCTTCCATCTCTTTTTCTATTTTCATTAGGAATTTCTAAAAAGAATTAAGATNTTTTGAAAGATCAAATAAAAGAGGAACAAGGTATTTTGCTTCTTGGTCCAAATTGGCCCAATTTCAGCGGCCCAAAATTGCACCAGCCCAGTCCCCATCTGCCCGACCCGTCTGGCCCATTACCCATTCTCCTCATTTACTTAACAGACCCCAATTCCCTATCAACAAGAGGAGAGAACGGATCCTCCCCAGGATAAAAGCCCTAGCAACCCTTAATTCCCCTCATCCTCTCCGAACGGACTCCTCTTCTATGCCCAAACCCTAATCGCTGCCCCGATCTCTGACCTCATTCTCGCCTCTGTTCATTCTCCTCACTTCACCCACATGGAGATCTCTCATAAAACAAAGCTAAAAAGGGTTCTGGATTCAAAGAATCTGAATTCCAGATTTGGAAAAAAAAAATCCCATAAACAAAACAAAACAAAAAAACGATCAAAAGGGGAATTCAAAGCTGTTTTTCAGTTCCTACTCGATCGCTGTATTTTTTTCCTGGATTTTAGGAAGCTGTTGAGCTTGAAGAGCTGTTGTTTACTGATGTTCTGTACCGGCACTTGTTCGAGCTGCTCTCTTTAGCTAAGAGGTAAACTTAGAAGAGTCCTTTGTATTTATATACTCATACACACACATATATATGTACATACATATACATACTTGTTTGTATATAGCAAATAATATATCTCACTTTTACTTTGCAAATAGGATTGAAGACATTATGAAGGAAAGTGTTATGAATCCTGAGGTAAATAGCTAAAAGAATTGCTTAGAAATTTAAGAAATGATTAGTACTTAACATAATATATCTTGCAGATTACAAGTTACGGTGTGTGAGTAAGAAGAGGAGAAGGGGAAAAACTAAAGCTCCCTTGAAAGACATCTTCAAAGAAATGGAGAAAGTGCATCATAAATTTGTGAAGGATTCACGAAATATAGATGAAAAGTAAAATGACTTTACAAAAAGAGCATTGTCGGAGCTTTCAGATATTCTGAGAATTAAAAAGTGCACATTACCTGTTTGTGAGAATCCTAAAGAAGCACCAAAGTGTTAATGAAAATAGAAAAAGAGATGGAAGGGACCCAATAACACGGACAAATTTTGTTAAGTCACATATGAAGAATAAGAGAGAAAGTGACTCTTCAGCTTGTGCCGAACACGATGATGCGAGTAAGAAGTGGAAAAGTGAAACTTTTTAATTCTCAGAATATCTGAAAGCTCCGATAATGCTCTTCTGGTAAAGTCATTTTGCTTTTTTCTATATTTCGTGAATCCTTCACAATTTTCTGTTGCACTTTCACTTTTTAATTCTTAGAATATCTTAAAGCTCCGATAATGCTTTTCTTGTAAAGTCATTTTGCTTTTCATCTATATTTCGTGAATACTTCACAATATTTTGTTGCACTTTCTCCATTTCTTCAAAGTTGTCTTTCAAGAAAGCTTTAGTTTTTTTATTTTTCCACTTTTTACTCACAACATGGTGTTCGACACAAGCTGGAGAGTCCCTTTCTCTCTGATTCTTCATATGCGACATGACAAACTTTGTCCGTGTTATTGGGTCCCTTCCATCTCTTTTTCTATTTTCATTAGGAATTTCTAAAAAGAATTAAGATGAGAAAAAAGGGGAAGATTCTTGCTAAGAAAGAGGAATTACAAATAAGGAAAATCAACAAAAGATGAGAAAGAAAATGGTAAGTGAAACAAAAAGGAAAGAAAACGAAAAAATTAAAAAAATAGGAAACAATATGAAAAGTGAAGGACATATGCAAATTTGATTCTTTTCCCGATGATATGATCGGGAATGATGGCGTTGTACTTTTATTATTTACTACTTTGTTTAGAAATTCTATAGATAGAGGTAAACATTAATAGAAGAGAAGGAAAAAGTATAATAATTCAAGTGATTCAAAAGGTAGACATTATAGTACTATTATTAATATCTTGCATAGGATGTTTGTTTTTTCTTTGTTGGTATTTTGTATGTATTTGGAAAAGTTTTTACATTAACATGAACTTTAATACGTGACATAAATCTTTGAACTAATTTTTTTTTTTCCGAATCGCGCAAAGCCCGAATAGATTCTCTAGTATAAATACAGAGGAAGGATTCTGCCATGGATATATTTCAATATATATAGACACACGTACAGACATATACATACTTGTTTGTATATACCAAATAATATATCTTACTTTTACTTGTTTGTATATTGATTTAGATATAAACGCAAGCAAGAACTTTTTGCAAATAGAATTGAAGAGATTATGAAGGATAGTGCTATGAATCCCGAGGTAAATTGCTAAAAGAATTGCTCAGAAATTTAAGAAATGATTAGTACTCAACATAATATATCTTGCAGATTACAAGTTATGGTGTTGTGTGTAAGAAGAGGAGAAGGTAAAAAACTAAAGCTCCCTTGAAAGACATCTTCGAAGAAATGGAGAAAGTGCAACAGAAATTCATGAAGGAATATACATGAAAAGCAAAATGTCTTTACAAGAAGAGCATTGTCAGAGCTTTCAGATATTCTGAGAATTAAAAAGTGCACATTCCCTGTTTGTGAGAGTCCTATGAAGAAGCACCAAAGTGTAAATGAAAATAGAAAAAGAGATGGAAGGGACCCTTCAACTTGTGACGAACATGATGTTGTGAGTAACAAGTGAAAAAGTGGAAAAACTAAAGCCCCTTTGAAAAACATCTTCGAAAAAATGGAAAAAGTGCAACAAAAATTTGTGAAGGATTCACGAAATATATATATGAAAAGCAAAATAACTTTACAAGAAAAGCATTATCGGAGCTTTCAAATATTTTAAGAATTAAAAAGTGCACATTACCTGTTTGTGAGAGTCCTATGAAAAAGCACCAAAGTTTTAATCAAAATAGAAAAGGAGATGGAAGGGACCCAATAACACAGACAAAGTTTGTTAAGTCACATATGAAAAATAAGAGAGAAAGGGACTCTCCAGCTTGTGCCGAACACGATGTTGTGAGTAAGAAGTGAAAAACTGGAAAAATTAAAGCTCCCTTGAAAGATATTTTCGAAGAAATAGAAAAAGTGCAACAAAAATGTTTGAAGGATTCACGATATATAAATGAAAAATAAAATGACTTTATAAGAAGAGCATTGTTGGAGATTTCAGATATTTTGAAAATTAAAGAGTGTACATTACCTAAGAAGAATCATACAAATGTTAATGAGATAAGAAAAAGAGATGGAAAGGAAGCAATAAGTTTGATAAAGTTTGTCGAGTCACAAATGAAGAATCAGACAGTTTTGGACTCTCCAGCTTCTTTTGTAGAATGCTGCAGTAAACCGAATGAGGTTAAACAGAGTCCGAATGATGTAAATTCTGCTGAGTCACAAATGAAGAATCAGAAAGTTTTGGATTCTCCAGCTTCTCTTGAAGAATGCGCCTTTGTCAAAGAAGCGAAAGTGGATGACGCTAAAGTTAAAGATGTAGATAGTGCTTGGGAATATTTAGAGAATTTGGATGATTAATGATATTTTTTCCATTTTAGTTTTAAATTCTTATACTTTTTATATTATTCGTTTGTAACGATCCGGTCAGTTGTTTTGAGTGTATTAGCCTTAATCCCCTATTTACTACTTCCACCGTATTTTGTTTTCTGCTTATGTGACTTGTCGGGAGGTTTTGTTGTAATTTCGGAGTGATTTGGGACACTTAATCCCTAAAACGGAAGCTTAAGTCTTAGGATTTTGACCATAGTTGAAACTGTGTGAAGACGGTTCTGGAATGGAGTTTTGTTGGTTCCGTTAGCTCCGTTGGGTGATTTTGGACTTGGGAGCGTGTCTGGACTGTGCATTTGAGGTGTGTAGCTGATTTAGGCTTGAAAAGGCGAAAGTCAAATTTTTGGTATTTTGACCGGAAGTAGACTTTTTGATATCGGGGTCGAATTCTGATTCCGGATATTGGAGTAGGTCCGTAATGTTGAATATGACATGTGTGCAAATTTTGAGGTCAATCGGACGTTATTTGATATGTTTCGGCATCGGTTGTGGAAGTTTGAAACTTTGAAGTTCATTAGGCTTGAATCGATGTGTAATTCGTGTTTTTAGCGTTTTTTGATGTGATTTAAAGACTCGACTAAGTTCGTATGGTGTTTTTGGACTTGTTGGTATGTTTGGTTGAGGTCCCGGGGGCCTCGGGTGTGTTTCGGATGCTTAACGGATTGAATTTGGACTTATGCAAATTGCTGAAGTTTTCTGGTTTCTGGTGTTTTCGCACCTGTGGTGGGGAGACCGCAGGTGCGGACTCACACGTGCGGAAGGAGGAGCGCAGAAGCGGAGTGGGGAGGTTTGGTCAGGGGTCACAGGTGCGAGGAAAATGCCTCATCTGTGATGCCCGCAGATGCGCTAGAGGAACCGCAGGTATGAAGGAAGACCGCAGAAGCGGACCTTTGTCCGTAGGTGCGCACACGCAGGTGCGACCACCTGATCGCAGAAGCGGTCCCAGTCACCTTAAATCATTTTTGCACCTGCGATAGATTTTTCGCAGGTGCGGCATCGCAGGTGCGGCATCACAGGTGCGACTAGAGGTCGGCAGGTGCAAGATCGCAGGGCAGAAAAGGGAAAATTCGAGGGTTTAATCCCATTTTCATTTTGGGTCTTTGAGAGCTCAGATTAAAGCGATAATTCAAGGATTTTTCAGAGAGAACTTTGGGGTAATGATTCTTAACTCGTTTATGGTTGTTTTCCATTAATCTATAGCTGATTTCATCATTAAATTAAGGAATTTGAGTGAGAAATTTGGGGAAAATGGTTGGAAGTTCTTCAACTAAGTTTTTGAGTTTTGGTTCGGATTTGGATATCGGATTTGAATAATTTTGGTACGAGTAAACTCGTGAATGAATGAGTGTTCATATTTTGTAACTTTTATCGGATTTCGAGACGTGGGCCCGATCGACTTTTTAGGACGATTTTTGAATTTTTTGTTAAAGTCTTGATTTCATAAACTAGATTAGTCTATTATAGTTGTATTTATGGTATGCAATTATTTTTGGCTAGATTTGAACCATTCGGAGTCGGGTAATCGAGGAAAGGGCATTCTTACTCATTGATTGAGCTTGGTTCGTGGTAAATGGCTTGCCTAACCTTGTGTGGGAGAAATTTCCTTAGGATTTGGTACTGATGTGATGTGTGAGCGCCGTGTACGTGAGGTGACGAGTGCATACACATGCTATTTGTTGTAAAACCCGATTTTTTACTGAGTAGTAACATGTTTTCATTCTTAATTGAGTTATACCAATATGTGTAGTTATCCTATTTAGTCTAATATCGCATGTCTACGTTCTTTAATTGCTTATTTGTACTCTGTCCAGCATGCCTAGTTGATTTCCTACTTTTCCTTGTTCTTTATCAGTCTTAACTGCAGAATTCTTGCTGTTAACTATGGTATTTATCGGTTTGAGTTGTGTGTTTACTTTTGAGACTACGGGGTGGTTCCTCGAGAGTTCTCTTTTAACATTTACTTTTGAGACTACGAGGCGGTACCTCGGGATTTTTCCCTGCACATTTACTTTTAAGACTACGAGGCGGTACCTCGGGAGTTCTCCCTGCATATTTATTTTTTAGACTACGAGGCGGTACCTCGGGAGTTCTCCCTGCATATTTATTTTTGAGACTACGAGGCGGTACCTCGGGAGTTCTCTATATATATTTACTTTTGAGACTACAAGGCGGTACCTCGGGAGTTCTCCCTGCATATTTATTTTGGGACTACGAGACGGTATCTCGGGGGATTCTCTATTGTTTTTCCTTGTATGTTGTACTTTTATTTCGTTGAGTATTCTTTTTGTTAGATTCTAGTCTCTTATTATACTGTTATATTCTCCTGCTTTGTTTATTATATACCAGTGGGCCTGACCTGACCTCGTCACTACTCTACCGAGGTTAGGCTTGCCACTTACTGGGAACCATTGTGGTGTACTCATGCTACTCTTCTGCACATGTTTTGTGTGTAGATCCGGGTATTTCTTATCACTCCCGCTATTAGCTGAGAGTGATTGGTGTTGTACGGAGACTTCAAGGTACATCTGCCGCGTCCGCAGACCTCGGAGTCCCCCTCTATTCTCTTTTATGTCATTTACCTTCCGTACTTCTTTTATTAGACTCTGGTGTATAGAGATACTAGTTTCCTTCTGTAGCTTGTGACTTATGATGTTTTGGCTTTTGAGAATATAGTGTATTACTAGAGTGTTGGTTATTGTACACGCCGAGCGGCATTGTTATCAGTTATTTAGTTATCTATTGCAGTTAGTTTATAAGTTTTCCTTCCATTTTTGTTATTTCCGCATTTTGTTAGGCTTACCTAGTCGTAGAGACTAGGTGCCATCACGATGTCTTACGGAGGGAGAATTGGGTCGTGACAAGTTGGTATCAGAGCTCTAAGTTCATAGGTGTCATGAGGCACAAGCAAGTTTAGTAGAGTCTCACGTATCAGTAAATAGGCGTCTGTATTTATCTTCGGGAGGCTATGGAACTGTTAGGAAAAATTTCACTTCTTTGATTCATTGTCGTGCGAAATTGTTGATTTCAAAATTCTAAACTTTTATATTTTATTCTCTCACAGATGGTGAGGACACGTACAGGCGAATTTAATGACAGGCACCACGCCCCCTTCTAGAGCCGTGAGAGGTCGGGGCCGGGGTAGAGGCCGAGGACATCCACATGGTACAGCCAGAGCACTTGCACGAGCTGCTATCGAGGAGTCCCAGTAGCTCCAGTTGGAGGGCAAACACCTGAGATACCTGTTGGTGCACCAACCCTCCAAGAGACTCTAGCCAAGTTTCTGAGCATGTTCAGCACCGTGGCTCAGGCTGGATTGATTCGACTTGCTCCTGCCACATCTCAGTCAGGGGGGAGCACAGACTCCCATTATCAGTACTCCAGAGCAGCGCATTCAGGTCGACCAGGTTCCAGAGATTATATTGATACAGTCGGTAGCTCCAGCTCAGCCCGAGGTTAGGGCAGTAGTTTCTGAGGTGGAGCAGCTCAGACTTGAGAGATACAAGAAGTATCATCCTCCTACCTTCAACGGATTGGCGTCGGAGGATGCCCAGGGTTTTCTGGAGGATTGTCACTGTATTCTTCGTACTATGGGCATAGCGGAGTCGAGTGGGGCTTCTTTTACTACATTCCAGCTTAGAGGAGCAGCCTATCAGTGGTGGTGTGCTTATGAGTTGGGTAGTCCGGGTGAGGCAGCTTCACTTACATGGCCTCAGTTCTCAGACATGTTCTTGAAGGAGTATGTTCCTCAGAGTCTCGGAGAAACATGGCACGCGAAGTTTGAGCAGATTTGCTAGGGTGCTATGACTGTGTCAGAGTATGCAGTTCGCTTCAGTAGTTTGGCCCGACATGCACCAGCCTTGGTTGCCACAGTTCGAGAGAGGGTTCGTGGTTTATTGATGGACTCCACCCCAGTATGAGGCTTAGCATGGCCCAGGAGTTAGAGGTAGATATTTCTTACCAGCAAGTTGTGAGTATTGCGAGGAGATTGGAGGGTATGCTTACTAGGGAGAGAGAGGGGAGGGAGGCCAAGAGGTCTCGAAAGTCTGGCACTTATAGTGGTACTCATGCCCCAGTTGCAGTTCACCATGGTAGGGGTTATGTGAGTCACCCCGTTCATTCAGCTCTTCCAGCTGCTAGTGGTATTCCGGCCCCTTCTAGGCCCCAGGAGCCTTATTATGTTGTGATGACCCGATAGGTCATCTCATGTTTTGAAACCTAATTTTGTGATCTGAAGCCTTAGAAATCATATTTTAGCCTTCCTCGAATTGCGTGCACATTCTGGACGTCTTTACGGAAAACTTTTATGTTAAAAACTGATAAAAATAAGAATTTTTGCCTTAAAAATTAATTTGAGTTGACATCGGTCAACGTTTTGAGTAAATAGACCCAGATCCGTATTTTGGCTGTCCCGGTAGGTCTGTATCGTAATTTTGGGACCTGAGCGTATGCCCGGAATCGAATTTCGATGTCTCTACCTCGAGATATAGAATGATGAAAAATTAAAAGCTTGAAAGTTTAATGATTTCAAGAATTGACTGATGTTTGGTCTTGTTGATACCGGGTCCGTATTTTGGTTCCGGAGCCCGTATTTCAAAAGTTTATGACTTGTATATCGAATTTGGTGAGAAGCGGAGTTGATTTGACGTGATTCGGACGTTCGGTTGTGAAAATAGAAGTTTTAAAATTTTCTTGAAAATTTCATTTGATTTGCTGTTTAATTCGTAGTTTTAGGTGTTATTTTGGCACTTTGATCACATGAGCGAGTTCGTATGATGTTTTAGGACTTGTGTGCATGTTTGGTTTGGAGCCCCGAGGGCTCAGGTGAGTTTCGGATAGGCTACGGAGTGAATTGAACTTAGAAAATCATAGTTGGTGCATCAGACCTGCAGATTTCGCATTTGCAAGATCTGGCTCGCAAATGCGAGCCTCGTATTTGCGAGCAGTGGGCTGGGGGTGGGCCTTCGCATTTGCGAAGTTTTGATCGCATTTGCGATCCTCTCTTATCCGCATTTGCGAACACTTGTTCGCATTTGCGATGATAGCAGGCTTAGGGCAGTTTTGCATTTGCGAAGAAATTGTCGAATTTGCGAACCTCGGGTCGCAAATGCGATGCCAGCAGTTGTTCAATAATTAGAAAAATGGGATTTTCACTCATTCTTCAAATTTTCAAAATAAGAAAACCCTAGGGGCAATTTTTCCAAGACGCTTTCTTCCCCAAATCAGTGGTAAGTGATTCTAACCCATTTTCTTTCAATCTTTCATTATATTTTACAAGTTTTAAACCTAAAATCTAGTGTTTTCATGGTGGAAATTTGGGGGTTTGGGTAGAGTTAGGGATTTTTGAGAAATTGGGATTTAGACCTCAAATTGGGGTCGGATTCCAAATCAAATTATGTAACCGGGCTCAGGGGTGAATGGGTAATAGGGTTTTGGTCCGAATTTCGGGTGGGGACCAAGCGAGCCGGGGAGTTGACTTTTGTTGACTTTTTCAATAATGACTTTAATTGAATCTTTTGCAATCGTGGGTGATTCCTAAGGCTTATTTTGAATCGTTTGGTTGGTAAATTGCTTGATATTGTTGGTTCGGAGGCTTGTTTGAAAGGCAAAGTTGTGGTTCAGCCTTGAGTGGTCTTTGGAGCGATGTAAGTGTTGTGTCTAACTTTGACTTGGGGGAATTAGGGACCCTCAGACTATTTGCTATGTGAAATTCATATGAGTGGGATATATGTGAGGTGACGAGTACTTATGCGCTGCATAATTTATCTGTTTTCCCTGTTTTTTTCCCGTTTTTCTCATAATATCTCTTTCCTTGTTTTAATTGTTACATGCTCTAATTGTGTTCCCGTGCCTAATTGCTACTTGTTAGACATTGTTTTCTCTTGTTCATGATATTGTTCTTTCCATAGTTTCATTATCTCTTATTATTTGCTTACGCTGGTTTATCGGTACTTTTTCGTTGTATATTCTGAATTGGTCTCGTTGTGTAGTATTACTTATGTGAACTTTCATGACGTACAAGTTTCCTATTTGTTTTGGTTTGGTGTTTAAGTATTGTGAAGGGTTTTCGTGATTTGAAATGTGAATTTATTGTATATACTGAGCACTTGATGTTGATATGGTGGGATCGGGTTGCACGCCGCAACATGTGGAATAAGGGTGATATATTGAGGTGGAATAAGGGTGAATCGATATTGTACGGTGGGATCGGGTTGCACGCCGCAACAGGTGTAATAAGTGTGGATTGTTTGGTGGCATAAGGGTGAATTATCACTGTTGTTTATGCTATTATGAGGAAATAAGGGAGAAATATGAGATGTACAGTGGGATCGGTTTGCGCGCCGCAACAACCTATGTGTTTATGTTTCCTTGAGATATGTTAGCCTTATGGTATTCTCTCCATTTCACTTAAGGATTGGTAATTTCTGAACGTTGTTGACTTATTTTTGAGAGTTTATGTTATTTCTTGCAAATTACTGCTTTATTCTATCATGTCTTCCTTTTGTTGTTTTTATCATATATATTGCGTACAGGCTGTAGAGTGAGTGACCCGTCGTAGCCCCGTCACTACTTCGTCGAGGTTAGGCTCGGCACTTACCAGTACATGGGGTCAGTTGTACTGATACAACACTTTGCACTTCTTGTGCAGATGTTGGTACTGGTCCGGGCTGATCGTGAGGTTAGCTGCTGGATTCATCCGACAGGGGACCCAAGGTAGATTTGTCGGCGTCCGCAGACCCTAGAGTCCCCTTCTAGATATTGCACTTTACTGTTTCTTTCCTTTCAAAAATAGTTGTATTTCTTTCAGCCATTTACTTGTAGTAAAATCTTAGAAGTTCATGAATTGTGACTCCAAATCCGGGTAGTAGTGTATATATTGAGGTTGTTATGAATTTCCGCACTCATTTTAACTCGTTATAGCTTAGCTGATATTATTTACTGAAATATATAAGAATTTGGCTTGATGATTCTCTAACGTTGGCTTGCCTAGCAAGTGAAATGTTAGGCGCTATCATGGTACCGACGGTGAGAATTTCGGGTAGTGACATGTTGGTATCAGAGCAGTAGGTTGCCTAGGTCTTACAATTCATGAGCGAGCTTAGTAGAGTCTGGGGGATCGATACGGAGACGTATGTACTTATCTCCCAGAGGCAATGAAGTTTAGAAACAAATTTCACTTATATTCTTCTCTGTAGTGCGAGCTTGTTTTTTGAATACTGATTGAACCCTTCCATAATGTTCTCTCACAGATGGCGAGAACGTGTACCACATCTTCAGCTGAGCAGCAGCCAGAGCCCCCAGTGGCAGCTCTTACGAGGGGCAGAGGTCGAGGCCGTGTTAGGGGACGAGGCAGGGGCAGGGCTCAGCCTAGAGCCCGAGCTGCAACCCCAGCCGTGAAGCCTCAAGTAGAGTTTGACAAGGAGGTTCCAGCCCAGATTGTTCCTGCCGGGCCATCTCAGATTCTAGAGGGGTTCATTGCCACCCCAGTGTTTCAGGACACTTTGGTCCGTTTGGTGGGCCTTATGGAAAGTGTGGCCCAAACAGGCGCATTTCCCATGGCATCAGCCGTCTCTCAGGTTGGAGGAGGAGCCCAGACTCCTGCTACTCACACTCTGGAGCATACGGCTCCCCAGTATTAGACTCCAGCAGCTCATCCAGTCGGAGTAGTTTTGCCGGTTGTTGCGGCACAGACCGGTGATGGGTCATCTATGTCTTTTGAGGCTTTGTGGAGATTGGACACGTTTACCAAGCTCTTCCCAGTTCACTTCAGTGGTGCTACTTCAGAGGATTCCCAGGAGTATCTTGACAGCTGTCATGAGGTGCTACGGAACATGGGTATGTTGGAGACCAATGGGGTTGACTTTGATGCATTTCAAATGACTGGTTCCACCAAGAAATAGTAGAGAGATTATTTTTTGACCAGACCAGCTGGGTCACCTACTCTTACTTGGGACCAGTTCTCTCAGCTCTTCCTAGAGAAGTTTTTGCATATCACATTGAGAGAGGAGCATCGTCGTCAGTTCGAACGTCTCCAGCAGGGCAGTATGATTGTTACTCATTATGAGACCCATTTTTTGGATTTGGCCCGTCATGCTCTTCTTGTGCTTCCCACCGAGAGAGAGAGGGTAGGTAGGTTTATTGACGGACTTGCTCAGCCTATCAGATTACAGATGGCTAAGGAAACTGGGAGTGAGATTTATTTTCAGGCGACTGCCAATGTCGCCAGGCGAGTCGAGATGGTTCTTGCACAGGGAGGTCAGGGGTCTGACAAGAGACCTCTTCATTCCAGTGGGTTCAACGGTACCTCATTTGGGGGCAGGGGTACTTTTGGTAGGAGCCATCCGCCCAGGCTGTTTCATTCAGTGCTTCAGGCATCCCACAGTGCTTCAGGGAGTCGTGGTCCTTATGTGCCTCATTCTGGACAGCAAACCTATAGTGCACCATCAGCTCCTACCAGTGCACCTCCTATTCAGAGTTACTACCGTGGTCATCTGGCCCGTCCGGGTCAGTGTCAGTTTCTACCACCACAGTACCAGGATGGATGTTTCAAATGTGGTGGTTATAGGCATATCAAGAGGACCTGCTCGAGATTATTGGGCGTCCCGCCAGAGCATCAGGGTTCTCGTGCCATGGTTCCGGCACTAATTGCTGCACAACCTGCTCAGCCAGCCAGGGTCAGGGGTCAGGCAGCCAGAGGTAGAGACTAGACTATTAGAGGTGGAGGCCATGCCGCTAGATGTGGAGGCCAACCAACTAGAGGTTGTCCCTGGGACGTAGTTCAGGGTGGTGGGGCCCAGCCCCCGTGTTATGCTTTTCCAGCCAAGCCTGAGGCTGATTCATCTAATGCTGTTATCACAAATACTGTTTCAATTTGTAGAAGAGATGCTTCAGTTCTATTTGATCTGGGTTCTACTTACTCTTATGTGTCATCCTATTTTGCTTCATATTTGATTGTGACTCATGATTCGTTGAGTGCTCATGTGTATGTATCCATATCTATATGGGATGACATTGTTGTAGATCGTATTAATCGTTCTTGTGTAGTCACCATTGGGAGTCTGGAGACTAGTGTAGATCTTTTACTTCTCGATATGGTTGATTTTGATGTCATTTTGGGTATGGATTGGCCGTCATATTATCAAGCTATATTGGATTATCACGCTAAGACGGTGACCTTAGCCTTGCTGGGTTGCCTCGATTAGAGTGGAGGGGGACTCCTGTCCATTCTACCAACAGGGTTGTCTCTTATATGAAGGCTCGGTGTATGGTCGAGAAGGGGTATCTAGCTTATTTGGCTTATGTACGTGATTCTAGTGCGGAGTTTCCTTTCATGGATTCAGTACCCGTTGTTCGTGAGTTTCCAGAGGTGTTTCCTGCAGACTTGCCTGGGATGCCACCCGACAGGGATATTGATTTCTGTATTGATTTGGCTCTGGGCACTCAGCCCATTTCCATTCTGCCATACCGTATGGCCCCGCCAGAGTTGAAAGAATTGAAGGAACAATTGCAATATTTTCTAGATAAGGGCTTCATTAGACCTAGTGTCTCCAGCACTTGTATTGTTTTTGAAGAAAAAAGATGGATCAATGAGAATGTGTATAGATTAACGCTAGTTGAACAAAGCCACCATCAAGAACAAGTATCCATTGTCGAGGATTGATGATTTATTTTATCAGCTTCAGAGTGCCAAGGTATTTTCGAAGATTTATTTGAGATCTGGCTACCATCAGTTGAGGATTAGGTCATCCGATGTCCCTAAGACAGCTTTTCAGACTCGGTACGGGCATTATGAGTTCTAGTGATATCCTTTGGGTTGACCAATGCCTCAGCAACATTTATGGATTTGATGAACCGAGTGTTCAAGACTTATCTAGATTCCTTTATGATTGTGTTTATTAATGATATCTTGATCTGCTCCCGTAGTCGAGAGGAGCACGAGCAGCATCTTCTGGTCGTTCTTCAGACTCTGAGAGACAACCAGTTATATGCTAAGTTTTCAAAATGCGAGTTTTGGTTGTGCTCGGTCGCTTTCTTGGGGCACGTTTTATCGGCAGAGGGCATTCGGGTGGATCCTAAGAAGATTGAGGCAGTTCAGAACTGGCCTAGACCCTCTTCAGTTACGGAGATCAGGAGTTTCTTGGGTTTGGCGGGCTATTACCGTCGATTTGTAGAGGGGTTTTCATCTATAGCAGCCTCATTGACCAGGTTGACCTAGAAGGGTGCCCCGTTCAGATGGTTAGACGAGTGTGAGGTGATCTTTCAGAAGCTCAAGACTGCTTTGACTACAACGCTGGTGTTGGTGTTGCCCACAGGTTCAGGATCTTATACAATATATTATGATGCATCCAGTGTTGGGATCGGTGCAGTATTGATGCAGAAGGGCAAGGTGATTGCATATACGTTGCGGCAGTTGAAGGTTCACAAGAAGAATTACATTGTCCATGACTTAGAGTTGGCAGCCATTATTCATGCACTGAAGATTTGGAGGCACTATCTTTACGGCGTGCCGTGTGAGGTTTTCACAGATCATCAGAGTTTACAGTACTTGTTCAAAAAAAAGGAGCTCAATTTGAGGCAGGGGAGGTGGTTAGAGCTATTGAAAGATTATGATATCACCATCTTGTATCATCCCGGGAAGGCCAACCTGGTGGTCGATGCCTTAAGTAGGAAGTCAGTGAGTATGGGCAGCCTTGTGTATATTCTAGTTGGTGAGAGACCGCTTGCATTAGATGTTTAGGATTTGGCAAATCAGTTCGTGAGGTTGGATGTTTCTGAGCCCAGTCGTGTTCTAGCTTGTACAGTCGCTCGGTCTTTGTTGTTTGAACACATCAGGGAGCGGCAGTATGACGGCCCTCATTTTCTTGTCCTTAGGGATGGTGCAGAACGGTGATGCCAAGCAGGTTATGGTTGGAGATGATAGAGTTTTGAGTATGTAGGGTCGTGTTTGTGTACCTAATGTGGATGGACTTCGTGAGTTGATTCTAGAGGAGGCCCACAGTTTTCGGTATTCTATTTATCCGGGCGCCGCCAAGATGTATCAGGACTTGCGACAACATTATTGGTGGAGGAGGATGAAGAAGGATATAGTTGCATATGTAGCTCGGTGTCTAAATTGTCAGCAAGTAAAGTACGAGCATCAGAGACCTAGTGGTTTGCTTTAGAAGATAGAGATTCTTGAGTGGAAGTGGGAGTGTATCACTATAAATTTTATTGATAGACTCCCACGGACTTAGAGGAAGTTCGATTCCATTTGGGTCATTGTGGACAGGCTGACTAAGTCAGCGCATTTCATTCCTATGGTAGTTACCTATTCTTCAGAGCGGTTGGCAGAGATTTACATCTGCGAGATCATCCGTCTCCATGGTGTGCCCGTGTCTATCATTTCTAATCGAGGTACGTATTTCACCTCGTACTTCTGGAGTGCAGTACAACGTGAGTTGGGCACGCGAGTTGAGTTGAGCACAGCGTTTCATCCCAGACAGACGGACACTCCCATCGCACTATCCAGATATTGGAGGATATGCTCCGCACATGTGTTATAGACTTCCGAGGATCATGGGATCAGTTCTTTCCCCTTGCAGAGTTCACCTACAACAACAGATACCAGTCGAGCATTCGGATGGCTCCCTATTAGGCATTATACGGTAGGCGGTGTCGGTCGCCAGTTGGGTGGTTCGAGCTGGGGGAGGCTTGGTTATAGGGTACAGACCTAGTACAGGATGCCTTGGATAAGGTCAAGATTATTCAGGATCGACTTCGCACAGATCAGTCCAGGCAGAAGAGTTATGCCAGCCGTAGAGTTCGTGATGTTGCATTCATGGTCGGGGAGAGAGTGTTGCTCCGGGTATCACCCATGAAGGATGTAATGAGGTTCGGAAAGAAGGGAAAGTTGATCCATAGGTATATCGGGCCCTTTGAGATTCTGGAGAGAGTGGGAGAGATGGCTTACAGGCTTGCATTACCATCGGGGTTATCGATAGTTCATCTGGTGCTCCATGTGTCCATGCTCCGGAAGTATCACGGCGATCCGTCCCATGTATTAGATTTAAGCTCTGTCCAGTTGGATAAGGATTTGACTTACGAGGAGGAGCCTGTGCCTATTCCAGCCCTGCAGGTTCACCGGTTGAGATCAAAGAGCTATCCTTCAGTTCGAGTGCAGTGGAAAGATCAGCCCGTCGAGGAAGCTACTTGGGAGTCCGAGTCGAATATGCGGAGTAGATATCCACACCTTTTCACCAGCTCATGTACTTTTATATGTCCATTCGAGGACGAACGGATGTTTTAGAGGTGAAGAATATGATGACCCGATAGGTCATCTTATGTTTTGAAACCTAATTTTGTGATTCGAAGCCATAAAAATCATGTTTAGCCTTTCTCAATTTGCACGCGCAGTCCAGGCATCTTTCCGGAAAGTTTTTATGTTAAAAACTGATAAAAATAAGAATCTTTGCCTTAAAATTAATTTGAGTTGACTTCGGTCAACATTTTGAGTAAACAGACCTGGATTCATATTTTGATGGTCCCGGTAGGTCCGTATCATAATTTGGGACCTGGGTGTATATCCGGAATCGAATTCCGAGGTCCCTAGCTCGAGATATGAAATTTTGATGAAAAATTAAAAGCTTGAAAGTTTAATAATTTTAAAAATTGACTGATGTTTGGTCTTGTTGATACCGAATCTGTATTTTGGTTCCGGAGCCCGGTACAGGTCCATTATTATATTTATGACTTGTCTGTCAAATTTGGTGAGAAACGGAGTTGATTTGACGTGATTCGGACGTTCTGTTGTGAAAATAGAAGTTTTAAAGTTTTCTTGAAATTTTCATTTGATTTGGTGTTCAATTCATAGTTCTAGCTGTTATTTTGGCGATTTGATCACGCGAGCAAGTTCGTATGATATTGTAGGACTTATGTGCATGTTTGGTTTGGAGCCCCGAGGGCTCGGATGAGTTTCGGATAGGCTACAGAGTGAATTGAACTTAGAAAATCATAGTTGGTGCATCAGACCTACAGATTTCGCATTTGCGAGATCTGGCTCGCAAATGCGAGCCTCGCATTTGCGAAGGAACCATCGCATTTGCGAGCAGTGGGTTGGGGGTAGACCTTCGCATTTGCGAAGTTTTGATCGCATTTGCGATCCTCTCTTATCTGCATCTGTGAACACTTGTTCGCATTTGTGATGACAGCAGGCCTAGGG
The DNA here is from genome assembly GCA_000715115.1 of Nicotiana otophora. Classification (NCBI taxonomy): domain Eukaryota; kingdom Viridiplantae; phylum Streptophyta; class Magnoliopsida; order Solanales; family Solanaceae; genus Nicotiana; species Nicotiana otophora. The sequence goes on from AWOL01S0066863.1 coordinate 22,144, forward strand.
TAGTTTCTCATTTGCGAAGAAATTGTCGCATTTGCAGGGCTCGCATTTGTGAACCTCGGGTCGTAAATGCGATGCCAGCAGCTGTTCAATAATTAGAAAAACGGAATTTTCACTCATTCTTCAAATTTGCAAAATAAGAAAACCCTAGGGGCGATATTTTCAAGACTCTTTCTTCCCCAAATCAGTAGTAAGTGATTCTAACCCATTTTCTTTCAATCTTTCATTACATTTCATAAGTTTTAAACCTAAAATCTAGTGTTTTCATGGGGGAAATTTGGGGGTTTGGGTAGAGTTAGGGATTTTTGAAAAATTGGGATTTAGACCTCAAATTGGGGTCGGATTCCAAAATAAATTACGTAACCGGGCACGGGGTGAATGGGTAATCGGGTTTTGGTCCGAATTTTTGGTTTGGACCAAGCGGGCCCGGGAGTTAAATTTTGTTGACTTTTTCAATAATGACCTAAATTGAATCTTTTGCAATCGTGGGTGATTCTTAAGGCTTATTTTGAATCGTTTGGTTGGTAAATTGCTAGATATTGTTGGTTCGAAGGCTTGTGTGAAAGGCAAAGATATGGTTGAGCCTTGAGTGGTCTTTGGAGTGAGGTAAGTGTTGTGTCTAACTTTGACTTGAGGGAATTAGGGACCCTCGGACTATTTGCTCTATGAAATTCATGTGAGCGGCATATATGTGAGGTGACGAGTACTTATGTGCCGCATAATTTATCTGTTTTCCCTGTTTTTTTCCCGTTTTTCTCATAATATCTCTTTCCCTATCTTAATTGTTACATGCTCTAATTGTGTTCCTGTGCCTAATTGCTACTTGTTAGACATTGTTTCCTCCTGTTCATGATATTGGTCTTTTCAGAGTTTTATTATCTCTTATTATTTGCTTACGCTGGTTTATCGGTACCTTTTCGTTGTATATTCTGAATTGGTCTCGCTGTGTAGTATTACTTATGTGAACTTTCATGACGTACAAGTTTCCTATTTGTTTCAGTTTGGTGTTTAAGTATTGTGAAGGGTTTTCGTGATTTGAATTGTGAATTTATTGTGTATACTGAGCACTTGATATTGATATGGTGGGATCGGGTTACACGCCGCAATAGGTGGAATTAGGGTGATATATGAGGAGGAATAAGTGTGAATCAATATTGTACGGTAAGATCGGGTTGCACACCGCAATATGTGTAATAAGGGTGGATTGTTTGGTGGCATAAGGGTGAACTATGATTGTGTTTATTGTGATATGGTGGGATCGGATTGCACGCCGCAATACTTTTATTTATATTCATTGTTGTTTATGCTATTATGAGGAAATAAGGGAGGAATATGAGATTTACGGTGGGATCGGATTACGCGCCGCAACAACCTATGTGTTTATGTTTCCCTGAGCTGTGTTAGCCTTACGGTATTCTCTATTTCACGTAAGGATTGGTAAATTCTAAACGATGTTGACTTATATCCGAGAGTTGTTGTTATTTTTTGCAAATTACTGCATTATTCTATTATGCCTTCCTTTTGTTATTTTTATCATATATAATACGTACATGCTGTGGAGTGAGTGACCCGTTGTAGCCTCGTCACTACTTCGTCTGCATTCTGTAGTTCTTGTGCAAATTTTGGTATTGGTCAAGGCTGATCGTGAGGTTAGCTATTAGATTCATCCGACAGGAGACCCAAGGTAGATCTGCCGACGTCCGTAGACCTTGGAATCCCCTTCTAGACATTGCACTTTAGTGTTTCTTTCCTTTCAAAAACAGTTGTATTTCTTTCAGACATTTACTTGTAGTAAAATCTTAGAAGTTCGTGAATTGTGACTTTATATCCGGGTAGTAGTATATATATTGAGGCTGTTATAAATTTCTGCACTCATTTTAACGCGTTATAGCTTAACTGTTGTTATTTACTGAAATGTATAAGAATCCGGCCTGATGATTCTCTAGCGTTGGCTTGCCTAGCAAGTGAAATGTTAGGCGCCATCACGGTCCCAAGGGTGAGAATTCTGGGTCATGACATATGCACCGCCAGTATCTAGTGTACCTCCTACACGGGATGCTTTTAGCGGTCAATCCAGCTGACCTGCCCCGAGCTAGTCACACCCTCCGAGAGCTTGTTTTGAGTGTGGCGACACTCTCCATATGGTGAGGGATGGACCTAGACTTAGGAGGGGTGCACCTCCACAGACTTCTCAGGCACATCGTGCTCCACCGGGTTCTTAGGCTATGATTACAGCACCAGCTACCGCCCCACCTGCTCAGCCAGCTCGAGGTGGAGGTCGAGGTCGCCCTAGAGGGAGAGGCCAGGCCAGATATTATGCTTTTCCTGCTCGTAGAGAGGCAGTTGCTTCCGACTTTGTCATTACAGGTATTGTTCTGGTCTGGCATAGAGATGCGTCGGTTTTATTTGACCCAGGCTCCACTTATTCCTATGTGTCCTCTTATTTTGCTACGTATTTGGGCGTAGCCCGTGATTCTTTGAGTTCTCTTGTTTATGTGTCTACACCTATGGGAGATTCTATTATTGTTGACCATGTGTATCGGTCGTGTTTGGTTATTCTTAGTGGTTTGAGACCAGATTCGATTTATTATTGCTTATCATAGTAGACTTTGATATTGTTTTGGGCATGGACTGGTTGTCGCCCCATTATGCTATTCTTGATTGTCACGCCAAAGTCGTGACGCTGGCTATGCCAGGATTACCGCGATTAGAGCGGAGAGGTACCTTAGAGTATACTCCCAACAGAGTTATTTCATTTCTTATAGCTCAATGAATGGCTGAGAAGGGGTGTGACGTCTATCTAGCTTATGTGAGAGATGTCAATGTTGATACCCCTACAGTTGAGTCAGTCCCAGTAGTGAGGGATTTTCCAAATGTATTTCCAGCTGATCTTCCGGGCATGCCGCCCGAAGAAAGATTGATGTAGCATCTTCCTCATTTGGCCAGTGTCCTGACACCATCACTGAGATACCTGATTCTGCCACAGGGCCTTGTACTGCTATTGTACCACTTGATCAGGGACCTCTCACACTCAGGTATATCTATCGCTAGATCTATGGCATGGAGACACGGGTCTGTCAGCTTATAGCTGGTCTCCCATATGGACCGTCTGGAGAGGGCACATCTGCAGGTCCAGCTGGCCAAGGAAAGGGTCCAACTTTATCAGATCTTGCTAAGGAGCAGCAGGCCATTAAAGCCAAATTGGGTAAGATTGAACGGAGGCAGCGAAAGCAAAGAGAACATGAAAAGAAGAAAAACAAGTTCTTGACAAAGATGATGTACACATTGAGGAAGTTTTGTAGATCAGATGACAGCGGCGAGGATGACTTGGAGTTCTCAGTTCCAAGTACCTCCAGCTCGAAGTGATGCCATTCAGGGAGCACCTCTTTCATTTTAGCTTGTTTTGTTTAGTTGCATTAGGGACAATGCAATACTTTAGGTTGGGGTGGCTCATATATGATAGATGTATGTGGAGCATGATCATTCTTTGCGAACTTGTGTAGATTGGTTGACATTTGTAGTTTATTAGTAATATTTTGTAGTTTAATTATAGCATGTTAGCATTAGCATTTTCTTGTTAGTTTTTATTTTTCATAGTAGTATTAATGAAACTCCTTGGTTTTTCTTTATACCACGGTTCTTTCCCAAGAAATTAATTTATATTGAACCGGGTGACTTTTCCCTATGATGGATGGCGTGACAACTTTATTAAAGGATTAGTCTTGTTTAGTTTTTTTCTTTTTTTTAGGTAAATATTTTTTTCTATTTAGTTTAATAGCTAGTAGTGAATAAATTGGTTATTGGGTGTGATCTTTTGTCCACAAACCAACGTATGGCTCGTATGGTACTAACATGATTTAAACTATAGCATATGAAGTTTTGATATTTAAAATGAAAAATGATTGAAGTGATAATCCTTGTTGTGATTTTTAGGTTTTATTTTTGGCTCTTTGATTCATTAAATAGCCTTTTAGGCTATATGTGATTTTCTTTGGTTCATTGGTGTTAATTGGATTTTGGATTTATATGTCACTCGAGTTTGCATGTGCCATGTGTGGTAAGATTTGTATGAGTTCTTTTGCATTATTTGTAGTTTAAAACTTGCCCGGAATGTGCTTCAAGGCGAAATCCTAGACTAACTTAATTTAAAAAATGATGTTAGGCCTTCCTTGGACCGTTATTATGACTTAAATTTCCTACCCTTGTATATTTTCCCTAGTCAACCCTTTTTGAGCATTTAAACTTTTTCTTTGGCAACCATGTTACAAGCTTTAATCCTTTGTTCTTTATTGACCTATTTTTGGCACCCTACATCCCTAAGTACTTTGAAAGTGTAAACATAGGCTAAAAGCCTAAGTGTGGGAGTGAAGGTTGGAAANTTGTTCTTTATTGACCTATTTTTGGCACCCTACATCCGTAAGTACTTTGAAAGTGTAAACATAGGCTAAAAGCTTAAGTTTGGGGGTGAAGGTTGAAAAAGTTGTGATGTGGAAGTTGCTTAAAAGGTGAAAGGTAATAATAAAAAAATGATGAGTAAGAAAGAAGAAAAAAATAAAGGAAAAATAAGGAGTTGTGAATAAAGGGAAGATTAAGTGTGGAATGAAAAGTGAAGAAAGG